>VDFB02109042.1:222976-275157 GCA_007258455.2 Sequoia sempervirens
AGCATTTCTACCACCTTGACCACCTCTGGCACCACCACGCCTACCAGGCATCACTCTTGGAGGCATTTTCTTGACCTCGACCCACAACCACAGTCCTAGTGTGAACTGCCTCATGATCGGCGATCTGTCCACATGCTCAAGAAAACCCGCTCTAATATCACTTGATGAGGGTGCAGCCCGAGACTTAAAAAATAACCCACAAACAAGAAAATAATTTTATTCGTAAAATGGAGCTTCTTACATGCAGGATCTCAAATCTCCTAAGTTCTCTACAACATGTTACAGTGCTTAATCACCCTTACACATGCTTGAAGTTTGTCCTCTAAAAGTACCTAAAAATTAGAAACCCACCCATAAATAGAGTTCCTCTTTAGTTTTGGAGCCAAAACAGCATTCAAATTTGAGTTTAGGTGGTTTGGCACCGAAAAATTACAACTTGAAGTTCAAATTTCAAAAGAACATTTGCAATTGTATTTTCTAGAAAGTACGCCAACTTCCTGGGGCCATAACTTTTAATCCGGAACTCTGATTCGCAAACCATTTGAACCGTTGGAAAGGTCTCAAAGTCAATAACGTGCTTGAAATTGGCTATGTCGATTTTGGCAAGTTTCGGGGCTGTTTCGGGAACTCTAAGTGCCTGAAATCTAACTCGGAAGATTTTTCAGGTGTAAATCCGGGAAACTAAAATTGTAATATCTTTCAACCCAGGAATAGAAAATAAAAACCATAAATTGGGAATTTCATTATGACAAAAAGGGTATCCAGAAATGTAAAAACATCTAAAACCTGAGAAACTTGAAATTTAACTATTTTTGGGTGATGCAAGATTGCCCTTACACCACTGGATGCTCCTGCATCATATGTTTTTCACTTTGTGGATGACATTGGGTGTGATTTCCTTCATAAGTTTGATCTATCTTAGCATATTACATTCCTCTTTGTGGTTTGATGCGACACACTGCATCCCATAAGTTGTGAATATACTATTCTTTGAGTGGTCCTCTCTTGGAGACATTAGACACAATTTTCCCTAAGTGACTGACCTTGCATAAACTAAACAAGACTCCTTTGAACAATCTTTCACATTATTGCATCCTCATTCGGCCACCTTGCATAACACAACTTGCATGCCTGTGGAGCCATCTTATTTGTTTGGCCACCTTGCATAACACAACTTGAATGCCTATGGTGCCATCCTATTTTTATCTCATAAAGCTTAAACTAACATTTGCATTTCATTTGGATTTGTGGTGCCTTGTTAAAGTTATCGAACAGGTATAGCTTTAACATGGTTGAGCGGGAATCCCAACTAGCAGCATGACTTTTCCCCATAGCCACTTTTGTGTTTGTGAGTGCATACCAGCTAGCATATGTTTCTCACCTTTTTCTTTTTGGGTTTTCACATGCCCCAAAGTGAGTGCATATTTTTCTATCGTTCTTTCATTTGAATGATCTTGTATCTTGGGGGCTTGGCATACATGTGGATCTCTCTTGAATGGCTACTTTAGTGTGAGGAAGCAAGTTCGTCCTCTCACTAAAGTCGAGGCTAAATGTGTCATAGAAAAATGGACCCTTCACTTGACATGGGATTAATTCATGATAAATAGGCTTAATGAGGCCATAATCTAGTGTTGTGAGGTATTTTATGCATCCACACTAGATCTTGGACCCTTGTAAATCAAACAACATGCTTCTAACGATGTCTTGTAAAGGTGTTGTAGAGTCTTGTAAAGGAATTTCATGCTTTTATAGACTTAATTAACCTATTTATTCCTAAATCAACATTATAAAACATGTTTAGAAGGTTCTTGAATTAAACTTAATGACAAACTAGTGTTGTAGTGTGATATACACATTCACATTCACATTGGTTCTTGTGCATTTCTAAGCTATGTGGACCTCATTTTAGTGTTGTAAAGTGTATTTAATCACAATTTCACATTGATTTACGTGTCCCAAGCCCTATTCAACATTTACATCATCACTAATAGGTCCTAATTGACCCATATTGTGCATCATGAGGCTTTAATTGGTCAAATACCTGACAAGATGGAAATTTAAACCTTATTTCTTTATTCCTTGGCTTCATAGGTGTCAGAATGGCCCCTATGGGATCCATTTGCAATGCATGGTGAATCAGTCCCATCTAGGTGGGACCCATTCACCATGTGTGGCGAATGAGTCCTATCTGAACCCCATTTTGACCCTTAAGTGGGAAAAAGTGAAATTTAAAGTTTATTTTCACTCTATGTCAGCCTGTGATGAGGTATAATCAGGTACTAAGGAACACTCGTCTCTAAATAAGTATTTTTACCCTCATTTTTCCATCTCTTTCTCATTATTACATCTTTTATATTGAATTTATCATCTACTTTCTATTTCAAGTCAAGCAACTTAAAGTTTCTCCATTAGAAGTCTTCAAGTTAGAATTCAAAAGCATTCAAGGGATGAATCTTCATGTATTGCTACAGAAATCCAAGATCAATCATCATTATAAGGTAATTAATTCTATTATTACATGTTTCATTCCTTTCTTTCATCAATTTAGTTTAATTACCTAAACGAGGTTTGACCAAGGCAAACCCCCATGCCTTAACAATCAATAATTTCTCTTTCTTGTGTTGTTTGTATGTAGATCTAGGTCCTTTGGAAGATTAAGAATCATTGAAGATTGCATTTCAAATTCATTCAAGTCATTTTCCCTTCATTCACTTCAAAGTATCAAGAAAGAGTCATTTTCAGACTCGATTCTGACAGTTTTTAAGTGGACACTTGTAGAAGATAGAAAGGCAGAGCTGAAGCTATAGAATCATCCCCTGACTTTTCAGATCCCTAAAGGAGGACTGATTTTCCAAGCATGGCGAATTAGTTACATATGTGGGCCTGAAAACTGTTTTCATCAAATTTCATCTCTCGGTAGTCTAAAACCTGTTTTTGAAAGTTTTCACCAAAACAAGGATTGATTCACCCTTGATGGCGAATGAGTCTTGTCAAGCTTGAGTGACATCATCAATAAACATTCCATACATTCTAGATTCATCACATTTTTCCCAGGTGTGCTATGATTTCATCCATCCTTTCTATTCTGCATATTCCATCCATTTAGTTCATTTTAGCAATACATAATGTGTTTTCAAACAAGGCATAAGTCTTAGCTTTGCATTCATTCTATTTCATTATAATTAGTCAATTTCACTTAGTTAAGTTCATTTACATCATATCATATATCATACATCCTAATTTTAGTGTTACATAAGCATTTTGGATTTAGATCTCTCTCCTTTTAGGTGAAATCTTAGGAAGAGAGCAAGCATCTTGGGTCCCAAAATCTATGTCACAAACTTATTAGTCACTTTTTAAATATCTTATTCCAATTTTATAGATTATACATTTCATTTATTGTATTTACCACATTTTATATAATTGTTCAATTGTATAGATTATACATTTTATACATACATGGAGATAGATTTTTGTGATTCAAATATTTGCTAGAATTAGAAAATAGTTAAAATTACCTCCACTTAATTTATTATTAATATGATCTAAACTATTTAAGGAATGTTTTAATTTTTCACCTAACCATGTGATAAATTATATATATGAAATTTGATTCTAGATAATAATTTATATAGTGCACGTATTACTTGAAAATTAGATAAAATATTTGTACATACATGAGTGCATATAATCATCAAAATGAACATAACACAATCATAATTGAATGCATATATAATCATCATATTAAATTCAACTGATATAAATAAACACAAATATGATAATATTAATCGATATAATGTATGTGAAATGGTCCATGAAATAACATGTTCAAAATGTATAAGTCAAATCCAACACATATATTTAAATAAAACTAGAGATCTATAGTCCATAAAATTTAAAACCATCTAACTATCAAGCTGATCGGTCATATCAAGTCCCCTCTTTGTTCCATGTCGATTAGATGTACCCACATCATGTTGTAAAAGAGTACAAGAAACTTGAAATTAGATTTAAAGTTATTTAGAAATTTGATATAATTAAACATATTTATACTTGAAAATATGAACTTTTAGCTAAAAATAAATTTAATTAAATATCTAGTAAATACAGTAAAAATGATTTTTAGTATGCATAAATTACCATATGATCATGTGAATCTACTAGCACATTTTGTTCAAAGGGTAGCATAACTATCACTTGAGAAGATGCAAATGCTTGATCTACTATAACCTGCATATTCGTATAAAGCAAACAATATGTTAAAAACTCATATATATATATATATATATATATATATTTAAGAGGTCCGTAAAAATTGTATAGGAGATTTAGTAAAGTTTACAACCTCGAATGATATGACCTCATGATCACGCACCTGAGATTTCCCATGAATAAATGTTGACGATGTCTCAGGTGTGCCCACCATGGGTATCTCATGAAATCCATGCATATAGATGTACAAAAATTTGTATAGATCATTCACACATGTGTATCTAAAAGAACAAATTAAATTAGATCTATGATGTGTATTTAATTTAAACTTAACAAACTTTTGAAAGAACACACCTGAGATGATGATGACTCAGGAGTGCTCACCACAACTTGTGGTTGGTCAATACTAGGTATCATATGACCTCCCTACATCTAGATATAATATATCATTTCACACGTGTACAAATTCAAATTAAATTAGATATATCCACACAAATTATTTAATTTATATTAGTTCAAGTACTTGACCAAAAGGTGAGCCCAGATCTATAACACTCGACATATAAACACAATCATATTGAGTTTCAGGCATCGTGTTATCATGCATCTACACTGAACACTTATTAAATTAATATTATATTATATATATATATATATAATTTGATGTTATTATTTAAATGAAATTTGCACATTTCAAACAAATTAAATTTAAGTTCAAAAGATGAACACACCTATGTAGGATGATCCTCAAAATATAGTAAATTCATATATGACTCTATCCTAGATGCATGTGGGTCACCTGAAGTGGATGCTTGAGTATTCCTATAGCCTGAGCCTCCATGCTCTCTATTGCCCAGTTCAGTTGTCGTGTGTGTAGTCTAATGAGTGAGATGTCCTAAAAGCGAACTCAATGCTCCTAATGTCAATAACATGGTATGCTATTGAAATGCAGTGTGAACACCAAGAGGAGGAACAATAGGAGCAATTGGAGCACATCGTTGAGGATCAACATGAGCTCCTAGTCTATGTTGGGGCATGCCATGCCCAACTCCCTAAAATGACCTCATATCAAAATAGTTGGGTTTTAAACCCAACTCAAACTCAGCCCATAACTTTCTCAAAAAGTATAGGGGCACCTCATAATTTTCATGTGGTGTATTATCAAATGCCATCCACCATCTATCCCAAAAATGTGCAGCTATTTGTGGTTACCTACACCATAAAATTGAAATTCATTTTTTGGTGGGTTGAATTGGTTGGTTTGTTTGGGGGTTAAAAAAATGTTGGCACATGGCTTGTTTGGAAATTTTAAGGTCATTAATTTCTTTATAGGACAATCCATCTACATAGAAGTGTCTCCTCTCTTCTCTCCATTGATGGAACCTATCTAGGTCTGCATCAATAGATCAAACAGAACTGACAATAGTTTGCATCATAGATGAAAATCGTGTGAGATGGGGGGGATTCTAGGCTCATTTTTTATCAGATCTATATTTTCTTGAATCACAATAAGGTTTTCTCTAATGCTCTCTCTTAACTGAGCCTGATCTACTATAGGGGGTGAGGGTTTAGGAGGTGGAGAGTGTGGAGATGTGGGGTTTTGTTGTGGTGGTAGATCTGGATGTATGGGATCTACAGGAATTTGTGCATCAGGCATAAAATGCTCTATGTTAAATGTTGGATCCATGTGAACAATGAAATGGCAACTGCATGTTAAACAATTAAAAAATGTATATCAACAAACTAATTAAATAATGCACACAATTTGAAAGTTATTTAAAAATCACATTGAACGTGCACAAATTCAAAATACATTTCATTTGAAGACCATTTGATTTATAACTATAGACACCTAAATTTGACCACTTCCATATGGTTGAATTTGTCTACTCTATTCGTCTCTTTCGTCAATATTAATTGAATAATTGATTTAATTAATATTTCATTTTTTACCTAAGGTTCTTAATGTGTTTAATTGAAAAATTAAATACTTTACCTTATCCCCTTTGCTTCTCTAAATTAAATAAATATATCAATTTATTTAGTTTAGTCATTAAGTCTTTTTAAAACAATTTTTTAATTTCTTCTTTTTCTCTCTCCTTGTTACATCCTCCATAATCCTCCCCTAATCTAAATTAATGTAATTAATTCATGATTATGGTGTGCACACCCTTAATCTGGGATTAATGTCACATCCTCCATATTTTTCCACTTGCCTCTAATCTTTCATTAATCCTCTTAATCATGTGTTTGCACAACCTTAATCAAAGTCATTAGCCACATTTAGCATGCCTTTTTAGTCAGCCTTTTCATTTTCTTTTCTTAGCATTGACTCTCTTTCTCGTGTGAATTTTTAATTCACATTTATTCACCCTAGGTTCCTCTCTTCCCCATGTGAATTTTTAATTCACATTTTATCCTTCCAAGGCTTACCTTATCCCCATGCAACTTCTAGAACATTTGACTTGTCACATCACTCACATGTGGCAAATTCCCACCTTTTTCGAAACCCTCTCTTATCCACTAGATTCTCCCAAGCATGTGAATTTTTAATTCACATTTATTTCTCCAACTACTTTCTCATTTCCCATGGAGATTTTTGAGAAATTCTAAAATTCCTCAAATATCATTTTCATTCTCACTTGGGGACAATAAGTTCATTTTTAAGGAAATCTTCTCATTCCCCAAAGTACTTGCAAGGTACTTATCCTTCCTCCACATCACTTGTCCTTATTCCACCTCACTTACATATCATCACATCCTAGGCCACTTCACCCTCCACGTGTCAAGATGTGAGGGCTTGTGAGTCCTCAACTCACCATAGCCCTTCATCTTAGCCTTGGTGGCTTAATCTCAACCGTTGAATTCTATAGAGAATTCAAATTCTTCTATAAATACCCCCTCTTCTAATGCATTTTAGGACACTTAGCCATTTTGCACCCTTATACTACCAAATTGCTCACTCAATTTGTAAGCATTATCTTAGCCATTTAGTCTCTAACATTAGCATTTTATCATATTGTTCATCTTGCATCTAGCCATCTCCATAGCCATCCAAGGAGCACACAAACTTTCAAACATCAAGGTCCAACCAAGGGATTCAACAACACAAAGGTATAATTATTTGCAGTCGGGTATGTGCACGATCATGATGGGCCAAAAAGTGGCAATATGATGGGTATGTGGCTGACTATAATGCCCATAATTTTACACTAGGGAAAAAACACAACTATTTTTTTTTTAAATATTACAGAATACTAACATGTAGCAATCATACATGTGCATGGTACATGCGATGTGCATCAGGTGATATTTTCTATGCATCATCATCACTAGCACATTGTCGAGAGTGAGGAGTGTGGGGGTAGCAAGGTCAGGTGTGCAGAGTCCCTCGTGCACACCCTCAAGCAATGAAGAGAAGAGTCCTAGTATTATTATTGCATAAGGGGGTCAAACATTTGCTACCAGGGATGAATGTGATCAATGTTAACTCCGTTGACACATGGTCACCTCAACCTATAACTTTTTTTTTAATTTAATTCACGAAAAAACTAATATTTCCACATATTCCAGTTTTCATATTATTTCCCCATGTTAGGTTAAGGTCGTGCTTAGGAAAAAAGCTACTTCTAATACAATTATCAACATCACCTTTTTAAAAGCAAGCCAATGTTAACACTAATATTGTTCTCAACATTAATATTATGAAATATTTATATAACTATTATGAGGACCATAATTCTAATAGCCAGTTCAAGTCCCATAAGGAATTCACTCCTTAACCATATCACCGTTCGACATTAGTATAAGTACTATTATTTATTACCACTATCATCATTGCTAAGTCTATTACAAATACTCTTAATATTTCTAATAAGGTGATTGTTGATAATAACATTCCTCTAAACCTGAAGAATAGAATAAATTATTATTGTTTTATCTATTTTTTTAATTGTTGATTATTTGAAAATAAATAAATAAATATATATATATATATATATATATATAAAATCGTTGCACACAAATATTCTATTTACTTTAAGGAGTAATTTAAAGATATAATAATAATAATAATTTCTCATATATATTATGTTACATTAAGAAACCTAAAATAAACAAGAGTATATTTTTTTATGTTTAAAAAAAAAAATGGTATAAATACTAAATCAAATATCTAATCTTTACTCTCTTTTTTTTACATCCTCTTATTTTAAATTAACATGCCAGTGGGGTATATTCTCTTTTCTCTTTTTTTTCATTTTATAAGAATGTCTTTATGATTTGTATATATTAAGGAATAATTTAGATAGCTATGTTTTCTTTAAACTTAGCCCCCCCCTTCCAACCTTTTTCTTCTCCTCCACGTGGAGGCCATTTTACTTATATAAGAATAAACAAGAATATATAAAAAAAAAAACATTACCATGTTCTAATTCTCAATGACGTGGGCATGAATGAGGAAGGGTAATAATTTATTTTTTGTGTGTTTTAAATCCTAGAACAAGCTAATGCCTCTACATTTATTTAACAATTTTGACCATATCGTGATCCTCATGAAGGAGGAAATAATGTTTTCAGATTAAAAACAACACTGACTTCCATTTTGACTTAATGCTAATATTAATAATACAGTTATTAAACATTGGAACAAGTATACGTGACCATCCCCATCATCGATCTAGCACATATGGCATTCAATGGCCACAAGGCAATGAGGGAATATTAGGGAAATTTTCTACCCAAAATCTTATCATGATTTAAGTGGCAGGTTGGCAGCCAAGAAAATGCACATATAGAATAACAAAGATGGAATGGGAGCGGCTGAGAGAAATGCACAATACGTTGTCCTAGCAATGAGATGGGTAGTAGTGGTAGGAACTCTCCCTACTCAAGCAGATCCTCGCAATGCCTTCATTTCAGATGTAAGGCAACTCACCTGCAGAAAGTTAAACTTTTTTGTTTATATATTCTTGCTGACGTATGTAAGGCTTTATTACAGTTGTTGTCATAGTCTAACATGGGAAAACGTTGGAAAGAAGATTCCTTGGCTATTTGTCTCCATGTTGGACTAAAATAGTTTGGGTACCTGCGCCTTCCCTACCAAACCCAAGACCTGTCATTCTATGGGAAACATAATTGGATATGCCCTACACTGTGGTGAGTTTTGCAGGAATAGCCAACACAAAAAGAAATGCCCGAATGACATAGCCAAACCACTGACAGAGGCTCACCCAATGGTGGGGTTAAAAGAAGGTGGCCTGTAGCAGTTTGTCTGTGAGTTGATCAGTTTATGTCTACTGTCCAAAGCACATGACTATATTGCCTTATTTTATTTTATTTGGTCCAACCTTATTAGTTGTTCCACATACGTTGCCATGTGGGAAGTCAAAAAGTGGTGAAGTAAATAATATTACAACTTCCTCTATTAACTGCGCCGACTTCCAACACTCAAAAGCTTACTCTACATCACATGACATTGACCCACTCTCCTATGCAGTTGGCTGTCAGACAAGAAACCTATCAACATAGGGCTTTAATTCGATCTGCAAACCTCGACCATATTTATTTAAACGTCTCCTTATATGCTTTCAGACCCAAAACCATTGGAGTTTCCCAGCATATTCGAGTGGTGCCTCGTATATTTCTTGGGGGGGAAATGGAAAGGATTGAGGGTGGCTGGTAAAATAGATTCTTGCAGCTAGCTCGCCGCCTATGGGAGATTGTGTCTGCTCATGATATGAACCAGCAACACAAGGAGAGACTTCATTCTTCCATTTAGTTTGAGATGGTTATTGGGGAGAAAAGTGTTACCTGAAGACAATTTTTTTTTTCTGCACAGGTCTCTATCCTCCTTAGGTGCTAAACCAGGAGTCATTCATTCTTTTTTTTATTTTATTGTATGATTACTCTTTCGTGATTTACCAAACTCACTACCTCTCTTTTATATTTGAAAAATTAGACATGGTGTACCTTTCGTTTCATCTGCTTGTCTCTACAAATTTTACAGCAATGTAATGCTCTACCTCTTATTATTACTAGTAGCATAAAGTCTTATTTATATTTAGTTTATTTAGGTAGAAGATGGTAAAATATATAATACAACTATTTAAAGAATAGATTATAGGTGCTTACAGTTTTCACGAGTGCAATATACTAGCATAAAGATTTACAACATATGCATAGGGTTTATTTCCCCTCTAAAATACTCTCCCTCATCCCATATGTATGTAGGGTATTGTTCATAGCATTAACATACCCCTTTTAAACTCCCATATATTCAAGCTCATAACTAGTTAGCTGATTTCTATAACATTGAGTTCGATAAGGACATGGAAAAGTGTAGCTGTGTCAAACTTTTATACCTAAAATGTTCTAAGTCTCAGAAAGCTTATGATTGCATATACTTGTATGATGTAACTAAAATACTGACCTAATATTAAATATAGACCATGTTTTCTTATTCTTTTATTTATTTACCTTTACTATTACACTAAAGTCATTTCTTCTTATCATTTATATCTGTAACATTAGACGGTAGCAGTTTTAACTTACTTTATAACCCGAGAACAACTATAATATTTCCCATGTTTTCCAACTCTACAGTAAGGGGTATATTGGGTCCTTATTTTGAAATGCAATGTTATTCAGTTCTCACACCCATAATAAAACATCAAAATAGTATTATGTTTATTTATTTATTTATTTTTCTTAATATATAATGTAGTTTTAAAACATGGGCACTAGACATATTTTAAATAAAATGGATATTGTTAAATAAGTTACTTGTTGAACATTTCATTTTTATACGAGTATCTTATTAGGCTTTCCAAGCTATATGCATACTATGTCTTTCAAAGAAACAATGTAAAGATACTTTGAATCCATACAAGTACGAACTATGTTTAAAACATTCACCTTGTACATTTGCATTCTTTAAATGGAATGCAGTAATAGTTCTTGCATAAAATTTTCTCTTCAAGTAGCAACCCTAGTTGAACTCAACAACAAAGGAAAAATAGTATTTCCTCAAAATACACTACTAAGTACAACATTTTCTCAAATATCTCACAAGATTAGTTTTTTTTGTTTGACAATGGCTTTACAACTTTCATTTTTGCAAAGGCTACAATGTTCTCCCAAGATTTTCAAGTGCTTTCATGTATCTACAACCTGCATAAATAAACACATACTATGATCTTTTCTCATGGCCATAAGAGAGCTCATCTCCCAACCTTTGGTTGGAAAACCAACCACCCCCGAGCTAGGGGGAAACAAGGGAACCAGGTACAAACAAATCCAAGTCCAAATCAACACTTAACACACACAAGAATACACACAAGTAATTTTCACACCCTCCCAAGGTATTTTCACATAACTTCAAGCTTCTATCAAGAATCCAATGTGGGGAATGGAGGGTGGACTATGCACTCCATATGGGGACTCATAAGAATAACAACAAGAAAAATTCAATATCGTGCTTCCATCCTTCACATGCAACCCTTCTTTAATATATCCTCTTTCACCAAAACCTATACCACTAAAACCATTTCTACCATTTCACAATTACATATGGGTACTCATACCCTTTTTGAGCCTCTCCTCTTAAGGAGGGAGTAAACTTCCCCATGGAGGTTCCTACTCCATACCATCCCCAATGAGGGATGCTCTTCCCAAATCTTGGGTGAGCCTATCAATATACAACCCTTTTCCTATCACATAAATCACATTCAAAAACACAAGAAAACAAGCACCAAAATCATTTGAAGTAAGTATACAAGCAAAACATGAGAGTTAAAATACCAAGCACATTTTTACATACACATGTAATCTTTCAAATAAAATAAACATAGAGAAATGAAAAGAGTGGTGAAATCTACCTCAAAACCAAGCTTAGGGAAGGATGGGTTGAATCCACACAACTCTTCTTCTAAGCTTTTTCTTTAAACTCCTCAACCCTGATCCATTTAGGATCTAGGACAATTGCTTTTAGAATGCGTAACGATTACTTGAATACTTTAAGAATTCAAAACTTCATAAACGAAATATCGTAATGAAACTTTTAAAATAAACTTAACATAATAACGTTGAAGGCTGAAAGAAAGAGAGAAGAAATAGAGAGACGAAACCACAATTGATAACGGAGTTCCTCTGTAAGGACTACGTCTCCGGGTCCCTCTCCAATGGAGGACCAATCCGATTAGCTCCAAGAAATCAGAATTACAATTGTGACAGCACCATTCCCTTCAAGCACACCGATATTACAGCATAACTTTGACGTACAGGAACAATTACAATCTTCTCTTGAGCATAGTCTCTTTCTGCATCAACTGACTTCAACATCCCCACTCTCACCTAAACCCCTCCTTTTATACACAAAATATGCCTAAATAGGCTTAACCACCAAATTAATGACTCAACTCCCTCTAACAACTCGTATCATGACTAATTTGTCCTTTGAAATCATTTGGTTGAGCTGGTTAGAGCGAATCTTGCTTGTTTATGGCTTATTAAGCCATTTGTTATGGCTCGGCTAACAAAAGCTTAACAAAATTAAATTGTGGCCATATAATATTAAGACATGTCGCGTGGTCTCCCGGCAGTTATATATTTTAGTGGTCGTGGGGTCGGTGGTTCCAACCCTGCTGGCCTCGCTTTATAACAAATAACCGAACCACAACGCAACAAAACAAATCCCTGCCACATATATATTGAGGCGAGCTCGGCCGGTGCAACGGTGGGTGAGTTGGTTGGCCCGGCAGAAATCACGGGGTCGAACCCCACCAATTTTTTTGTTAAAATAAACAGACAACCCAACGACTGGAGGAAATGGATGAGACCGAGCAGCAAAACTGAGCATGCCACATGCCAACATTTCATTCATCCACAATGCCAAGTCAACTGCCAACTAGCCACCAACTGTCTGCCACGACTGAGGTACGGAGAGCCACATCACTAGTACGGACGGACATGTGTCAGTCATTGATTGGTCCGTACATGTTGAGTCACATGCCATGTGTCAGACCAGAATTCATCCAATTGTATTCCGTACAGTACAGACGGACACGTTAGCATGATGATGTCATCAGTTGTACCTTCAAGTTGACTGAAGTTTGACTGCTTATAACTCGAGCATACGATGTCGGATTTCGATGAAACGAACGCCGTCAGAATTGTCTCGATAAGCTCTTCGCGATGATGCCAGTTTCATCAATTTCTGAGATGATCATTTTTTCTACCTTTTGGATGCCCCTGAAACCAGTTTGACTAGAAGTTTGACCAACCGTAACTTGCACAAACGGAGTCCTTTTCGCCCCGTTCAAGTTGCGTTGGAATCAGGACGTCATTCTCTTTCTGATGATGCTAAATTTTGGAGTATTGGGAACACTTCAATTTTCACTAAAAAATTGTCCCCCAGATTAGGCCTCCCCATTGGAGAGCTTTTGGACCTTCGAAAGCTTGATTACTTGGAAAGTAAGTGAGGGTAAAGTTCCCTCACTTTACCAATCTCCATCCATCTTGCTTTGCTTGGATGCATCCCCTTCAGGCCCACTCTGAGGTACTTCAACATTCTGGTGAAATTTTGTTCGTTCGTCCTTCAGTCGTTCAACGGTAGTCCAGATTCATCCGGTATCCTCTGAGGTTTGCGAAGTTCCTGGCGATATTCCAGCGTCGAAAAGTGGAAGAATTGAAAGCGTTTCGAAAATTTTGCAATTCATGATCCTTCGACGATAAAATCCATCCATCAGAATTTCGTTCCGTTCCATCATTCCATCCGAGGATTCGTCATCCTGATCCCGTCGGTTCCATCTTTTGAAGTGTCCCATCCTTTTCGCGTCGAACATCCATCCATCCGCATTTTGCCACCAACGAAGGTCCATGAGTCCTGCCAGTCCCATATGAATCTCGCATCCGACACAATAGTAGCGTAACCCAAAGAACCCACATACAATTGAGTACAACCGAGTCAGCCGGGCTTAGCAGCGATTCTGCTTTTTTTACATTTCATCAAAATACACATTTTGCTGAACCGATCAATAACTACATACAAATAATTATGTCCCTTCCTAGACATAGGTAACCCCCCAACAAAGTCCACTGACACACTTTCCCAGGGATGAGAAGGTACAGGTAGAGGTGTGTACAATCCCAACTTCCTATTACTAGGCTTACTAGTTGCACACATAACACAACCTCTAATATACTTAGTTATAGTTTCTTGCATACGAGGCCAATAACAATATTTCTGCAGCTGAGACAATGTTTTGTTTACCCCAAAGTGTCCCGCAATCAATGAGGTATGTGCTTCTCTAATAACTTGTGCTTGTTCATCCTTTGGAACACATAATTTTCCCAAGTGATATAACAGTTTATCCTGCACATAATAATCTTTCTCTTCTACATGTTTACCTTTCATTAAAGCAGCATAGATATCCTTAAAGTTCCCATCATTAGCATATTGTTCCTGAAAACTTTCATGAACCAAAGAACTATTTTGAAGGATTATCAAAGCATTCATCATAGGAGGCCTAGAGAGCATGTCCGCTACTTTGTTATGGGTACCTTTCTTATACTTAATAACCAAATGAAACTGTTGTAGAAAACCCATCCACCGAAAGTGCCTACTTTGTTGCAGTTTAGTTTGTGCAGTGCAACACCGGGCGCTGGTGATCGCTGTGGATTGGCGCTTTCCCCATTATGTAATGTTTCCATTTTTTAACACTCAACTAAAGCATAAAAGTTCTTTATCATAAGTGGGATAGTTACTTACTCCCCGGAAAAGTTCTTGCAGTGGTAGCAACCGCTTACCTCTCTTTGCATAAGTACCGCCCTATGGAAATCCACTCGTGATTCGCTCACCACCGGTTGATGGTGATCTCGTGGCGCTAAACCGGTGGTGCCTAACTTCCTCTCAGTGTCAGCCTCTCGTTGTAACTCCCCACCGGTGCTGTTTCCTCGTGACTTGTTAATGCATGCAATGGTGATGCTATATAAGAAAAATTTGCAATAAACTTTCTCCAGTACTGAACTGCACCTAGGAAACTTCTGACCTCTGTGACTGTACTTGGCTTAGGCCAGTTTACAATGGCTTCGACCTTCGCAGGGTTTACTTTCAATTGACCACCCCCTACGACATAGCCTAAGTACACTAAGGATGTCTTAGCAAATTCACATTTAGACATCTTTACATAGAGTTTTTCTTTTCTCAATACATCAAAGACTTTCTTTACATGACTCATGACCGCAAGTTTCAATCAATACAAGAATATCATCTAGATACTATGACAAAATCATCAATAAAAGGACGAAAGACATCATTCATGACTCTCATAAAGGTAGCTGGTGCATTACAAAGCCCAAAAGGCATAACCAACCACTCAAATAGTCCCTGTTTTGTCTTAAATGCAGTCTTCCAAATATCATCTTCTGCAATTCTTATCTGATGATAACCACTTTGCAAATCTAACTTAGTGAAATAAACTGCATGTTTTAACTGATCAAGTAAATCATCAATTCTAGGAAGAGGATACCTATTCTTTACCGTTATCTTGTTCAAGGCACGGTAGTCGATGCACATCCTCCAAGTTCCATCTTTCTTTGGAACCAAACAATTGGAGAGCCACAAGGAGATGTACTAGGATGAATAACTCCTTTTTCCACCAACTATTGAACTTGCTTTTTAATTTCCTCATTCTAGATAACAGATAAACGGTACATGCCGATATTAGGAAATGGGACATCCTACTGTAACTGGATTTCATGTTGTATCTCTCTCTTGGGTGGCAACCCCTTCGGTTCCTGAAACATGTCATCATAAGCGGAAATAATTTTGACCATTTCAGTTTTATGTTTTGGGTCACACCCCTTGAAGGCCTCAGATTTATCATCTTCTTTGGCTTTTACAAGCATTAATACAAAATTTTTACTTGAGTTGACCAACCTCTTCATTTGACTAGCATTAACTAGTGTAAGATTAGTCTTCACCTTATGTGCCCGTACAATGTATTCTACCCCATCCTTAAAAAGATGATACTTATTCTCCCCCCTATAAAAGATTGCTTTTCTGTCATAAAGATAAGGACTCCCTAACACAAGCCCACAAATATCCAAAGGTACCACATCGACTTCTACCTCATCTACAAAGTTTGCAGTGATAGCAAATCTCAATTTACACTGTTTAGTTACTTGTAGTTGAGCATCATTGCAAACCCATCCAAGTGGATATGGTTTCAGATGAGGTGTTGTAGCCAAATTTAATTTCTTTACAACTTCTTCAGATATTAAGTTGACTTGTGAACCCGTATCAAATAGAGTATCAACCTTAGTGTGTTTTGTTACAACACGAATGTGAAACAATTCATTTCTTTGCTTATCAACCTTAGGAGAAGATTCTTTACTTGTACTTGCACTAGCATTAGAAAAACTTGCATCAGAAGAGAGATATACCTTTCCCTTTACCTTGGATTCCGGTAGCAACAATCTTTGTCTCATCTCCGGAGTCAGAACCAAGATCCTGTTGAATCACTGCAGTAGTCTTTTGCTTGCCTTTATTACCTCCATATCTTTTCGGCCTCAACTTAGGATGAAGCTTCCAACATCTTGAATCATCATGCCCCTCTTTCTTGCAATGGGAGCACGTGGGTTTCTCACCCTCTTTCTTAGTTGTAGCTGTCTTCTTCCCTTTTCCTTTATCTTTGTCTTTTTCTTTCCCTTTAGACTTACCCTCGAACTTAGATGGCTTCTTGGAAAAGTTATCACTAAAAGTGTTCTTACCCCTTGACTCTATATGAGTAGCTTGAACAGACACCTCGTCTAGATTGTTGGGACTTAACATCAAAATAGTGTGCCTAAGGTAAGAATGCAAACCACCTATGTACTTAAGTAACGTGTCTTGAGTATACAAGGGAACATTTAAAGCAATAGCCCGTTTTCTAAACTCATGAGTATAATCCTGGACAGACTGCCCCTTACCTTACCTAAAGGTTTTCCAATTCATGGTTAACTGTTGCATGTAACCTAAAGGATAGAATTTTTTCCTAAGGGCAGCAACAAACTCCATCCAAGACATATTAACTTGACCATGGCGAGCAATTTCTTCCCGAGTCTTACTCTCCCACCAGGTGAGAGCTGTACATCCCAACCGAAGAGTGGCTAATTGGATCCTAGAAGCATCTTCTACTAGGCCTTGAATCCTACAGTACACTTCTACTTGTTGGACCCAATCATCTAACTTCTCAGCATTTAACTCCCCACAGTATTTAGGTAACTCAAATTTTACATCTAACTTAATAACAGGCTTAGATTTGCTCTTAAATGGATTTACATTAGAAGAAGGAGAAGGAGAAGGAGGAGAAGGGGGAGAAGAAGAAGAGGGAGAAGATGGAGGAGAAGGAGTTTTTGGAGCTTTCTCCTCTGTGTCTTTCTGATCTTCCTGCTTCTTGTGCTTTGAAGAACCTCCCTTTTCATGCTTCTTCTTGTCTGCATAAAGTTCTTCCACCATCACCTTCATATCAAGAAATAGCTTCTGGAAATCCTTGTCACTGAGCTCTGAACTTGGTCCACCTTCTTTTTCTTCCATCTGTGACGGTGGATTAGCTCTTCGTCTTCTGATCTCTGGATTATACTCTTCAAGTTCTCCTTCACCTCGTTGAAACCTGGATCTCGTTAGAATTCAATTTCTGCAATACTAGCCACACACAAAGCTCTGATACCAACTTGATCTATTTAGGATCTAGGACAATTGCTTTTAGAATGCGTAACGATTACTTGAATACTTTAAGAATTCAAAACTTCATAAACAAAATATCATAATGAAACTTTTAAAATAAACTTAACATAATAACGTTGAAAGCTAAAAGAAAGAGAGAAGAAATAGAGAGACGAAACCACAATTGATAATGGAGTTCGTCCATAAGGACTATGTCTCCGGGTCCCTCTCCAATGGAGGACCGATCTGATTAGCTCCAAGAAATTAGAATTACAATTGTGACATCACCATTCCCTTCAAGCACACCGATATTATAGCATAACTTCGACGTACAGGAATAATTACAATCTTCTCTCGAGCATAGTCTCTTTCTGCATCAACTGACTTCAACATCCCCACTCTCACCTAAACCCCTCCTTTTATACACAAAATATGCCTAAATAGGCTTAACCACCAAATTAATGACTCAACTCCCTCTAACAACTCGTATCATGACTAATTTGTCCTCTGAAATCATTTGGTTGAGCTGGTTAGAGCGAATCTTTCTTGTTTATGGCTTATTAAGCCATTTTTTATGGCTCGGCTAACAAAAGCTTAACAAAATTAAACTGTGGCCATATAATATTAAGACATGTCGCGTGGTCTCCCGGCAGTTATATATTTTAGTGGCCGTGGGGTCGGCGGTTCCAACCCCACCGGCCTCGCTTTATAACAAATAACTGAACCACAACGCAACAAAACAAAGCCCTACCACATATAAATCGAGGCGAGCTCAGCCGGTGCAACGGTGGGCGAGTTGGTTGGTCCGACGGAAATCACGGGGTTGAACCCCACCAATTTTTTTGTTAAAACAAACAGATGACCCAACGGCTAGAGGAGATCGATGAGACTGAGCAGCAAACCCGAGCATGCCATGTGGCAACGTTTCATTCGTCCACAATGCCAAGTAAACTGCCAACTAGCCGCCAACTGTCCGCCACGACTGAGGTACGGAGAGCCACGTCACTAGTACAGACGGACACGTGCCAGTCACTGATTGGTCTGTACATGTTGAGTCACATGCCACATGTCAGACCAGAATTCGTTTACTTGTATTCCATACAGTACGGACGGACACATCAGCATGATGATGTCATCAGTTGTACCTTCAAGTTGACTAAAGTTTGACTACTTACAACTCGAGCATACGATGTCGGATTTCGATGAAATGAACAGCATCAGAATCATCTCGATGAGCTCTTCGTGATGATGCCAGTTTCGTCAATTTCTGAGATGATCATTTTTTCTACCTTCTGGATGCCCCTGAAGCTAGTTTGACTAGAAGTTTGACTGGCCATAACTTGCACAAACGGAGTTCTTTTCGCCCCGTTCAAGTTGCGTTGGAATCAGGACATCATTCTCTTTCTGATGATGCTAAATTTTGGAGTATTGGGAACACTTCAATTTTCACTAAAAAATTGTCCCCCAGATCAAACCCCCAAAATTCAACCAAAATCAAGAATGCAAAAAGAATCCCATATCCCTTATTTTGAGATTATTTTTATAGGAACTCAAGTTTGAATTCCTTTGAATAGGGAGCTAACATTTGTCAATCTTCTATTCACTCTCTCAAGAACACTCACCCATGTGTGCTCACACATGTGTGAAGACTTGGGAGGCTTCCAAGACAACATGGAGAAGTGGGAATGGAAAGGGACTAGTCCCCATCTCACTTCCCAAAACCTTGTTTTCATCAAACCTCTTTAAGGCCTTAAAAAGGGTGCCCAATCATACAATTGATTCAAAATTTTAAGTTTAAAAGGTACCTAACCCAGATGTACCTACCCTAGGATTCTTAAACCCATAAAAACACTTTAAAAATATCACTTTTCAATCTCCAAAAAGTGCCTAAAAGTTCAAATCCGAGTTTGTCCACTTGGATGGACAACTCACCTCCTAGATAGACTGACATGGCAATGAAATTCATTTACAAACATTCACAATTAACATCATGAATAAAATACATCACAGAACGAAACTATAGTCCCTCTAAATGGACTATAGTTTGGTTTCACTGGTTAAATTACTTAGGGTTCCCAAGGGTTTCCTCCGATTCCATTTGGCCATGGAAGATGTACCTGCACACTCAATGCACATGTTAATCCATCCAAGTAAATTGTATATATATGTTAATCAAAATAATTGAATCACACAATTTCATGCACACAAGTCTCATAATTCACATAGCATAAAGATCCCATATCACAACTAGAAAAATCACTAATCACATATCATATCCAAAAGTTTCAAACTCATCAAATTGCAACATGATTCATCCTCACTACATGTTTCATTCATTCATCATTAAGTTTCCAAATTCAAATTAAGTAAACTCAATAACCAGCATAAAATTAGACCAATCATCATAGTCAGCTAGCATGTCGCATAATCAAAATCAACTAATCATATGAACTTAAATGTTTAAATATCTTGTCATCAATGGTATCAATAGGGATAGACAATGACCA
This sequence comes from Sequoia sempervirens, assembly GCA_007258455.2. Taxonomy (NCBI): domain Eukaryota; kingdom Viridiplantae; phylum Streptophyta; class Pinopsida; order Cupressales; family Cupressaceae; genus Sequoia; species Sequoia sempervirens. The sequence goes on from VDFB02109042.1 coordinate 243,401, forward strand.
AACTCAAAATAATCAGAGTACTAAATGTAGCATAGTCATAATCAATGATTCAAATCATCACATGAACAACAATGTCTAAATCTCCTATCATTAATGGTATCATTAGGCATAATCAATAATTAAACTTAAAATAGTCCCCATATTGAATGTAGCATAAAGGTGGGTCTCACACTGACGACCTTTTTTTTCCCAAAAATTGATGAAACAAAAAGGGTTTTTAAAGGAGATTCTCAACTTTCCACCAAATAAATTATTCTTTACTTTGAATTAAACAAGTAATTATTATTCATTTTCTATTTGAATTATGACTAAAGTCCTGATTGATAGGCTAATTGAAAAAAATCTATAGCTTTCAAATGGTATAAGAAATTTTGAATCCAAAACATGCGTCACATTCTATGCTTTGTATAATATAGGATTAAAAAAATAAAAATGAATTTCATGAAGTTTTGACCAAGTTAAGGTGGTCAGACATACGAGTTTTTATATTTTTAAAAAGTTGTAATAAAAAAATCATAATTAATTATTTACTGGGGAAAAAATTATTAAAAAATATGCATCACATCGAGACATGATTCCTCTACTTGTATCTAAAATCTTATAATTTGTTTTTATCATTTTATTGTGGTTAGGGTGGTCAGATAGACACCTACTTCTTATTTTTTCCTTGAAATTTAAGTACTACTACATTGAAATTTCAAATTCTCACCAAATAGATTTTTTTTTTTTAAAGAAAACCTAGTAGTTTAGAAACTAAATTCAATTTACTATAGATTCTATTCTTGCATTTTTTTGAAATAATATAGATAACTTATTCAAATTTTTACCCCAAGTTGCCTAACTCTGATTTTTCTGAATTTTTTGTCACTTAAGGGCCTATTTTTTCCATGATGATCCTGCACATACCCAGTATTTATTTCATCTTTTTTCTTTGTGTTATCATTCCTTAGGCTAATCTTTGAGGTGTTCCTTGTGTTTTCTTTATATTGCATTTTTGTTATTTTGCACCTTTAGAATAGGATAAACTCAAGGCTTCACAATAACATTAAAAAATTCATAACATTAAAAATCCATAGCATGTACACATTAAATTGAGTCTAGTGTGTGGGTTTGTTGCTACTACCAACTCTTAGAATGCAACTAAAAATAGAGATAATTGTCACACCAAGGTCATACAATTTTAATAAAATTCTACCTACATGTTACTTAAAACTAATTATTGAACACATTTTAGTAACCCTTCCAAGAGGAATCACCAAGTATAACTAAAATATAAATCCACTATAATTTAGATCAATATGTATACTATAATTTTAAGATACCTATAATATCTAAGGATGCACTAAATTACATTTTGTGTACATGGAAAAGGAACTCATATGCTGAGTTGTATAAGTGCTTCTACATCAAAACTTTGTAGAGGATGACATATTTGTCATAATTCATCTAGGTATTTTATGTTAAACCTTTAATAAATCGGATGGTTTAATTATAAATAGTTTTGAGTTAGATCTATACGTGGTACATAGGATACCTCTCAGTGAAAATAGGAAGGTAAGTTCTAATTATAACTCTAATGGGTAGAAATGAAATTAGGGCATTTTATTAGAACCCTATGAATGCATGCATTATGTCATTGGTTTATTAAGTGAATCCCCTAAAAGAAGGATCCATAAACTTATTCTTAGCTAGATATCACTTGATAGTTAAACTATAGCCAAATTTGATGCAATACATTAATTGATTTATTTCAAATAAATAAAACCACATGGATTAAGGTAAAGACTTAAGATTTAAATTTAAAAAAATCATTGGATCAACATTTAAACTAGGAGTTTGATAAAATGTATCAAGAATTGAGAGCTCACAAAAGGCTATGATATCAACAACAAGGCTTCTTTGAATCATTATTGAAAAAATTAAATAAGAAGTGTATACACCTAAAATCGGTCAAGACAATTAATTAAGTAAATACTAGCTATTTAATTAATGAACTCCTTTATTTCATCTACTTATAAATAAATTCTCAATTTATTTATATAGTTCACACTTTTCTAAATTATTCATCCTAAACCACATTCTTCTAAATATAATTAAATAAACAAATGACTATAGTTTGTTTTTTATTTAATTAAATATCTCCTAAGTTTGAATAATATCAAATTCAAATTTAGCCACATGTCTACAACACTTTTTCGCCATGTCATCAAATGTCAAATGTAATTAAATATGACTAATATTTAATTACATTATTTTCAACCAATTATCTTCAACAAACTTTTAACACATGACTTATTTCTCACACTTTATTCCTTCATCCATTCGGCATGTTGCCCTTGGTCAAGGGAACATTCTCCTTGATTGTTCCATCTCCATCGTTCATCCCTCATGTTTGAATCTAGACCATCAATCGCTGCCACATCACTAGATGCTTTGAAAATCCTATAAATATAACCCTTTGCTACAAAATTTGATCAATCACATTTGAGCAAACTTATTATGCAAGAATAGCTTTGGAGCATTGAAGCATTTAGAATTTGATCATTTAGCATTTAGCAAGTTGCATTGTTTTATTATTCTAACTTAAAATCATATCTTAGTTTGTAATTTCATTTTAGTTTATCATATCAATAGTTAATATTTGAGCATATGCAAAGTCATCTTAGTTTTTTATGCAGCATTTGTATCACATAATCTAGCATCATTATCCATTTGTCAATATCACCATTATCATAGCATCATGCAATATCATGTAGGAACTTAGATTTCTTGCATTTCAAATAGCATATCATTTCTCAAGTTGTCATTTTAACAACCATAGTGCACATACAAAATCTGAGAGCCAATATGGTTTAATAAATCCTTGAGAATAGAGAACAATGGAACGTCTTTAGAGATTTGTTTTGTTGCAAATAGAGCAGTTTCTTTGATTCAAATGTTTAATATAATACGTCTCATTGATGTTTGTGTTTATTTACTAACAATTCCCATATTTCACACACACATAAAATGGTACCCACCATGGGGCTCAACCCCATTTTTAACATTTTTTTGGAAAAGTTCTTGTAAACAGGCTGGATGTGACATTTTAACACGACCGTGAGTTCTTTTAACGCATCTAACAAATCTTTCGGTGCATATAATCTCTATTACAACACATCTAGCAACTCTTTCAACACATCTGGGGTCTGTTACAACACATACAACAAATGTTTTAGCACTATCTACCGGGCTCTTTTTAGCGCAATGTATACGGAGTCTTTTAGCAATTGAATAGTTATTTCAGTGCATTAGATTGATATTTTAGCTGATTTGGATGACTGCTTTTAGGTGTAATCGCTTGATTCTCTTTAAAAATCTTAAAAAATTTTGAGAACTAATTGCGTGCTTCAGGTGTACCTGCCATTGGTTTGTGGATCAGCTTTAGTGCATCCGCTTTGATTTTGAAAACCTTTTAAAATTTGAGAACTAATTGCGTTTCATGGTAAATTACTTTTATGCACTCGGGTCAAAGATGTCTTTCAAACTATTGGATGATTTTGGTGAGGGATGCCTACCTGCTTTATCGGGGTTATAGAACATGTAGCTTCAATTAAAAGGTATATAAAGTTGATGAATGGTAGGCATATGCTCTCCCTTGAACTAGGTCACCAAAAAGCCAGACCCATTCATTTTCATTTTGTTTTATCCATAGAGGGCCTACCTTGTGGGAAAAATTAATCACCCAAGGGAACGACCCACCTAGTAACATGCTAAAGCTAAGCGACTTCCAACCAATATATAAATGTGGGTACTTGAGGAAAGTTCAAGTATCACGAGGATGGTTCTGACAAGAAGGGCAATAATGGTCTCTTGCCGCAATGGATGATCCCCCACAAATGGAATGCCTATACTAGAACCCTTTGTTATAGCAAACCAAAATCCTTATTCTATTTATTGGCATAGAAGGTCTAACCTTTAAAGTCATCCCACATTTTTGCGGCTTTTAATAGAGATGAGAAGTATGCCATGGGAGATTCATGGGTACTAAAGCTTGGCTACCCTGTAGAAGTGAGTGTCATGGAGGGGAGCTAGTGGGGTCAAGCTTCTAATCATTTGCTAAAAGTAGGTGCAACTAGAGTAAAATCCAAGTGGGAATCCAATAAATATTGTCCTACACAGCCTTAAGTTGTACATGTTTGATGTGTTTTACCAATGTTTTTTTAAACAAATTTAAAACAAAACATCACACACTAGAAGTGAAAACCTTGATTCAAAAATCATCCATTTGAGTACTCAACTCCCATCATTCACAAGATGGAAACCAAACAAAATTCATTGATCAAAATATTATGTCCTTGGAAACACTCAGATTTACAAATTCAAAACCAAACAAACAGACAGAGTCGCAAAAACACTGATTTTTTCCATATTAGAGCATTCATTTTCTATTATAGCACATTGCTACCATATTTTAGCACATCCAACATTTGTTCTAGTGCATCCATACACTGTTCTGGTGCATCCACTACTTTTTCCAATGCATCTAAGTCATATTTTAGCGTATAGACATCATATTTCAGTGCATTCACCCTCTATAATAGCACATACACTGCATATTCTAGCACACCAACCCTTTATTCTAGAACATCTAGGCAATCTTATAGCACATCTAAGCAGATTTTTGGTGCATTCCTTCTCTGTTTTAGCACATATGTGTAGTATTTTAGTGCATCAATGTTTTGTTTTAGCGCATCCATTAAATGCAAAACACAAAAGTTAAATTTATCCCCTATTTCATAGTTTGAACTAGAATTCAAAATCTTTTTCAATCCATAATCATTCCTCAAGTACAACAGAGTCTAAACTTGTTAAAACTAACCTCTACGAGTGGAATTCTTTAATCTAAACCTAGATCTAAACATCTCAAAGTTCCTAAATCATCAAACTTATCATATCTTTGATTGTTAAGCCTAGTTTCATCATCAGGATTTGTCATCCTTTCATCACGAAATGAAGCTATATAATCAAATCAAAATTAGTCTCATCAATAGAATTCGTCATTCTATTTGAATTAGTTTTCATCCTTGGCACTCTTCCAAATAAAGATCAAATTTTAGTCAAAGTATAACACTTGTATGCCCGTTCAAACAAGATTACAAAAGCAAAAACTCAAGGAAAAAGAACTTGAAACGTTAAACATTGGAACTCAAAGCATCAAAACTCAAAACATCAAAACTCAAAACATCGAAACTCAAAATAGTGAAACTCAAAACAGTGAAACTCAAAACACCATCGTTGAGGCTGAAGAGAATCCTTTCCATGGAATCCACAACAATGAAGGGGAAGAAATAACTAAGGAAGACATCCAAAATGTTGAACAAGATCCAAATTTTGAAAAATGAATAGAAAATATTTTTGAAATAAATGGGGAAAAATACTTACTAATGCTAGCTAAACAAGGTGTCAAATTGCCTAATGACTTTGATGTTAATCAATTGAAAGCACCTCCCAAAAATCCTGAAAAAGAAATAGAACAAGTGGTTTCCTTAACTCACCAAATGAAAAACCTCCAACAACAAATTCTTGACATGCAAAGGGGAACCTCAAAACGATACTTGATACAAGACATTTTTCCATATCCTTTTGATCAAGATATCCACATAATTCCTTTTCCCAAACATTGTGAATTCCCAATGTATGATAAATACAACGGTAAAACTAATCCAATAGATCATGTGAGGGAATTTAGTGTTGGATGTTGTGGTTGTCATTGATGTCAAAACTATTAGCATTGATGTATTAAAGGTTGTATTTGTCGAGGATATTGAGAAAATTGTTAAAGAAAGAGTTGCAAGTTGCCAGTGGAATAGTGAAGGTCATGTAGGTGTCTTGCTCAGTACATTGATGATCAATTGTTGTGGACTAAAGGGTCTATTGCTGAGAGTATCTAGTTTATCCACCAGAAGTTTAAGAGGTTTGTGTGAAGTTTTGATCATGTTATGAACTTGTGTTCTGACATTTTTTTTGTGGTTTCAATTAGTATTCCTAAGTGAATTTTATGTGATTCTAGTAATTTTAGTTGTTGTGGATGTTTCTCTATTGGTTCTTGTTGCTTGTGGATGCTTCTAGATCATTCTCTATCTTTTTTGCATGTCTGCATTGATCACTATGCTCGCGGTCAAATATTTTTCTCATGTGTTAGCTTCAAGCATTCTGGTCACATGGTGGCTGGCAATGCGGTTTTCTGGACCTTGAGATTAAAATTTGAATGCTGGCACACTAAGGATGTTGTTTCAAATACAACATAATATTTGGCCGACGGTGTTTTATCTGCGATTGAAAATATGTTTTATTTTCGGCCTTAATTTGGTTGTTGATAAATACATGTTGCGGATATATGCTGGCGTATTATTTTGCTTTTAAAGCGTAAAAGAAGCCAGAGTGCGTGAAATCGCATCTAACTATCCGATTAGAGTGAGCGCACAAAGCCTGGCGATAAGTGCGGAAGGAGCGTTTTACGCTTAACCTGAACTATAATCTTCCTTTGTGCAGCTTATTTCAGTTCATGTAATTCTACGGATTCAACCAAATTTTATAAGACAATGTGTCTTCCTTAGCGTAAGCCCTCTTGCATTTGGAGATAGCGATTTCGGCAATGCTCAAAACGCTGTGCATTCCGCATTATTCTCTTTATACTTTTAACAAGGTATAATATTGTGGACTAATGATCCAATTACATGTTTTCCTAACAAGGGCTCTACATGTGCACCCTGGTGTTTTATGTGTTTCTGATGTGTTGATTGTTTATGGTTCATTGTTCATGCATCAGATTTGAGATTAAGTTAAGTTTGAAAATTTTAAATAATTTGTGACAATTGATTCACCCCCCTCTTAGTTGTCTATCCTTGTTTTTCCAACAATTGGTATCAACATAGGTTCCTCTGAAGAAGTTTAAAAACTTGAGGTAATCTGAGATGGCATCATGCCATGTCCTTTTTGTGACGGATGTAACAAACTACTCGAAGTAAGCCGAATTGAGTGTCGATGCGTATTGGCGACCCTTCTAGATGATTACAAAGACCAAATATAGTTATTCCCTCGCATGCAATCCTTCCACTCGATGATAAGCTGGCGATTAACATCGTGGCTATTGAAGCTTTACCGTAGTGCTCATCGATTCAAAATGAAAAATGTGATAGGTCTGAAGACAAATCATGAGATTTTGATGAAGTTGGAGACTTTGTATGAAGGAGATGTACATGTGAAGGTCGCTAATCTATAGAGTTTGAAAGGCAAGTATGAAAACTTGAAGATGGGTGAAGATGAAAATATTTCTTCCTTTATGCAAAGAGTAAATGAACTTGTGATGGGTATTAGATGTGTCGGTGGTACCTTGGATGAACAAGAAATTGTAGCTAAAGTGCTCAAATCATTGCCTCCCTCTTAAAATTCAAAGGATCATGCTATTGAAGAGTTCAGATCAGTAACAAATGTGACAAGGGATATGCTGATTGGTAAACTTGTTGCTTTTGAGTTGAGTGAATTTGGTGATTCTACTCCTAAGACTAAATTTGTGTTTAAGGCTTCTATATTTGGAAGGAACAAGCAAATATATGATCTGGGAGAGTGTTCAAGAAAGAAATTCAAGTATGAGGAAGAGATGAAACATCTAGAAGATGAAGAAAAAGAGGTTGAAGAGCTGTAAGCATTGATTGTGAAGAAAGAAGGTAGAGGAAAAGGTAAGTATAAAGGAAAGTTTCCTATTAAATGTTTCTCTTGCAGTAAAATATGTCATTTTTCTTCAAGGTTTCCTAAAGAGTTCCTAGGTCTAAACCTAACAAACCTATATTTCAAAAGAAGTGTTATTTTACTAAAGAAGGTGTGACTGATGAATAATCTGATAAAGAAAATGGAAATGAAGATGAATGGGTTTCTATTGCTATCAAGGAAAATGGTTTGGTGGCTACTAAATCTTCTAAAGTTGAGAAAGCTCTTGTAGACCGAATTGAAGAAAAGGATGAGTGGGTTATTGACAACAGATTCTCACATCATATGACTGGTGATAAAAGAAAATTTGTAAGTCTAGAGAAATATGATGATGGGGTTGTAAGATTCGGATATAACAATGTTGGTGTGATTTGTGACAGAGGATCTATTTGTCTTGGTGTTAAACATAACACTGATGATTTCATTTATGTTGAAGGCTTAAAGCATAAGCTATTGAGTGTTGGATAGATGGTGGACAAGGGTTATGATCTTCAGTTCAAAGATGGAAGATGCAGGATACTTGGAAGTTATGGAAATATGATTACTTCAGGTACACAAACAAGAGGTAATATTTTTCACCTAAGTGTTGGTAATGTAAGTTGTTTAATTGCTCAAGTAGATGAAAGCTAGTTATGGCATAGGAGGCTGTGTCATGTGAATTTTGATAACATTGTAAAGGTAAGCTCCACTCAATCAATAAGAGATCCACCTAGGCTAGTGAAGCTTTCTAATACAATATGCAAAGAATGTTAGATGGGTAAACAGACTAGAGTTTCTTTTCGGAGTAAAATGTATCATTCTAATGGAGTACTGGAGTTGGTGCATACTAATCTATGTGATCCCTCCAGAATCAGAAGTCTACAAGGAGAAAGGTATTTTATGCTACTTATTGATGATTACTCTAGGATGATATGGGTTTCTTTCTTAAGAGAAAAATGTGAAGCATTAGAGAAGTTCAAAATTTTCAAAGCTATGGAAGAGAATGAGACAGGTCTAAAGATAAAATTCCTAAGGTTAGATAAAGGTGGTGAGTTCACCTCCAGGGAGTTCAATTCTTTTTGTGAAGAGCATGGAATCAAAAGATAGTTATCTACTCTACGAACCCCTCAACAAAATGGAGTTGCAAAGAGAAAGAACAAAACAATTTTGGATGGTGCTAGAACAATGATGATTGAAGGAAATTTTCCTCACATCTATTGGAGAGAAGCTGTAAACACTACTATGTACACTTTAAATCAAGTAAATGTTAATGGTATTTTTGGTAACACTCCTTTTGAGCTATGGTTTGGTTATAAGGCTACTATTAAATACTTCAATATTTTTGGAAGCAAGTTCTACATTAAGAGAGATGAGGACATAGGAAAGTTTGATGCAAGGAGAGATGAAGGAATCTTTCTAGGTTACTCTACCAAGAGCAAGGCTTACTGGTGCTATAATAGAAGATTGAGAAAAATGGTTGAAAATGCAAATGTTAGAGTTGATGAGGACTCTGCTAGATCATCTAGATGTTGTGGATATGATTAAGATGACCAAAAATATAGTTTAGACAAAGGGAAGAATGCTCAGACATAGAATCAAGTTCAAATTGTTCCAATAAATCAATAAATTCAAGAAGGAGAGACAAGTGGAAGTGCAGAGGAAAGAATAGAAGAACCAGAAGTGCGAGTGAATCCTAAGACTCCGAGGTATGTGAGATTAAATCATTCAGAGAATCAAATAATAGGAGACAAGAATGAAGGTGTACAAACTAGAAGAAGGATTGCAGAAGAGTATTTTCTGATTTCCAAAACTAGGCCTAAAAATTTCAATGAAGTTTGCAATGATGAATACTGAATGGAAGCTATGAAGGAAGAAATGATGCAGATTGAAAAGAATGATACATAGATTCTTGTTCCTAGACCTAAAGATAAAAATGTGATTGGTACTAAATGGGTTTTACATAATAAGCTAAATGAACAAGGTAAAGTAGTATGGAATAAAGAAAGTTTGGTATGTAAAGGGTATTCATAAATAGAAGGTATTGATTTTGAAGAAACCTTTGCCCATGTTGCCAGAATTGAAGTTGTAAGATTATTTCTTGCTTATGCTACATATAATAACTATAAAGTTTATCAAATGGTTGTGTAATCAACCTTTCTAAATGGTGAGTTAGAAGAAGAAGTATATGTTGTACAACCGAATGGATTTAAACTGACTAGAAAGGAAGACATGGTTTTCTAATTGAAGAAAGCTCTGTATGGCATCAAGCAAGCTTCTAGAGCCTGGTATGCTAGCCTGGATAAATAATTACTAAAGCTTGGATTCAATAAAGGTATTCCTGACAACAACTTGTATTTTAAGTTGGATCATGATAAAGAGTTGATTATTGAAGTCTTTGTTGATGACATTATTTTTGGAGGATATGATGATCTATGTATGAAGTTTGCTAATGAAATGAAAAGTGAATTTGAAATGAGTATGATTGGAGAGATGTTCTTTATGTGGTTACAATTCACTCAGTTAGACAATGGTATTTTCTTATCTTAGTATAAATATGTGAGAGATTTACTGAAGAATTTTGGCATGGAAGACTCAAAGCATGTTGGTACACCCATGGTAACCAGATGCAAGTTAACACAAAATGATGATTCTCCTAAGGCAAATCAAACACAATATAGGTCAATGATTGGTAGATTGCTCTACTTAACTCAGACTAGACTAGACATCATGAATGTTGTATGTATGGTTGCTAGATTTCAAGCTGATCCAAAAGAATCTCATGTGACTATTGTAAAGAGAATTTTTAGATATATGAAAGGAACAGTTGATTTTGGGCTTTAGTATCCTAAAGATGATGATCTTATCTTAAATGCCTATACTGATGCGGATTGGGCAGGAGATGTAGATGACAGGAAAAGTACTAGTGGTGGTTCCTTCTTCCTAGGGAAGAAATTGGTGTCTTGGTTGAGAAAAAAGCATAATTCCATTTCCCTATCTACTGTTGAGGCAAAGTATATTGCTACTGCAAATAATTTTACTCAAGTGATGTGGATGAAATAGATGTTGAAAGATATCAAAGTAGTATATGATGAGCCTATTTCCATATACTATGACAACTCAAGTGCAATAAATATATTGAAGAATCCAATGCTACACTCTAAGACTAAGCACATATTAATCAAGTTTCACTTTTTGAGGGAGAAAGTGAGTGAGAAAGAAGTTAGATTGGAGTATGTGCCTACCAAAAAATGAATTGCAGAAATTTTTACCAAGTCGTTACCAAAGGATACTTTGAGTATCTTAGAGGGATGCTAGGGGTGATTACCCCTTCTAATATGAACTAGAGATGTATTTACTTGCATCAATTTGTATGCTTCAAATCTATATTCTGATCCAGATTGATTTTTTTGTGGATGCTACTCAAGGGGGGTAGTTAGATGTGTAGATATCTAGTTCAGAGCTTGCATATGGGAAGATAATATTTATCTTTTCCATTGATGTCAAATGGGAAGAAGAGTCGTGTGAAAAACTGTGAATTATCTAGGGAGAAGAGCCTTGTGGGGTGAAGATCATGTAGAAGAAGTTGAGGAGAAGAGTCAGAATCTAAGGGGGAGTAAGTGTTGATTGAGAGTTGCATTGATGGTTTTTTTCACATCATGTATTTCCATCAATTCCAAAGGGGAACATTTTTGGATTTTGTGGTTGTGTTGCTGATATGTGGTTGTCATTGATGTCAACACTATTAGCATTGATGTATTGAAGGTTGTATATGTCAAGGATATTGAGAAAATTGTTAAAGAAAGAGTTGTAGGTTGCTAGTGGAATAGTGAAGTTCATGAAGGTGTCTTGCTCAGTACTTTGATGATCAATCATTTTGGACTAAAGGGTTTATTGCTGAGAGTATCAAGTTTATCCATTGGAAGCTTTAGAGGTCCGCGTGAAGTTTTGATCATGTTATGAACATGTGTGTTCTGACAATTTTTTTGTGGCTTCAATTAGTATTCCTGAGTGATGTTTATGTGATTCTAGTAATTTCAGTTTTTGTAGATGTTTCTCTATTGGTTCTTGTTTCATGTGGATGCTTCTAGATCATTCTCTATCTTTGTTGCATGTCCACGTTGATCGATGTGCTCGTGGTCAAATATTTTTCTCATGTGTGTTCAATTTTTAATGTTCTTGGCTGACATGGTGGTTGTAACATGTTGTGGATCCTTGAAGATTAAAATTTGAATGTTTGCTGTGCTCAAAGATATTTTTTTGGGCCACAACATAATATTTTCTGACAATGTTTAATTCGCATTGAAAATTTATTTGTAAATTTGGGCCAACATTGAAAATATGTTTTATATTTTGGCTGATGAAGTTGATGTAAATCCATGTTGCGGATACATAAGAGTAGATGTTTGTGTGAAGTTATGTGTATGTGTGTGGTGTAAATAAGTTCTAGAGAAAGTGAAAGTGTGCGAATAGTGATCTAATCACTCAATTGCAGAGCAGAGTGTGAATAATTTTGAGTGAAGTGTGAAGGAGTGTTTCTATGCTTAACCAAAACTGTAATCAAGCTTTTGTAGAAGCTATTTTCTTAGTTCATACCCTATGGATCTAATTCAAATTTTTGTAAGACAGTGTGTCTTCCTTGGGTAGTGATCCCTCTTGTATGTGAGCAGTGAGTTCTAGAAATGTGCCTGAATGCATGTGCATTCCCATTATTCTTCTTTATACTTTTAACAAGGTATAACATTGTGGACTAACATCCACCATGGTTTTTCCCCTAACAGGGTTTCCATGTAAAAATATTGGTGTTTTCTGTGTTTCTAATGTATTGATTGTTTATGGTGCATTTTTCATGCATCAAATTTGAGATTAATTTAAGTTTGAAAATTTTAAATAATTTGTGACAAATAATTCACCCCCCCTCTCAGTTGTCTATCCTTGTTTTTCCAACATTTAGAACCATGAGTCTTGAGTTTTCACATGAGGAAACTTACTTGATGAGACAATTTCCATGTAGCTTAGGTGGACAATGCCTTGAATGGTTTTCCAAAATTGCACCACCAATCAAAACCTTTGAAGAATTGGTCAACAAATTCATCACCCAATATTCTTATAACATCCAACATGATATAACAATGAAAGACCTTTGCAACTTGAAACAAAAAAAGGGTGAGTCTTTCCTCATTTTTCTACAAAAATGGAGAAGGTTGTTTGCAAGATATTCTCATCCTGTACCTAAAAAAGAAAAGATAGAAATATTCATCGACAACCTAAATGATGAGATGAGTTATAGATTGGAATTGCAATGTCCCCCTACATTTGAAAAATTGATTGAAAATGGCATCAAGATTGAAGAAGCTTTGGTCAAAAGAGGAGTCATCAAAATTTATAATGAAAAAAACTCATCAAATTCCTCCAACAATTACAACAGTGGTGACAAACCAAAGTTTTGGCAATGAAATAAGAATGTGGGTAACAATGATAGCACAGTTGAAAACCAAAATGCAAAACATATATTCAACTTAACAGCAACTACCACCAAAAGCAATAAGAACAACAATCCACCCAATAACCAAAACAACAATCAAGGTAATGTTGAATCTAGAAGGCCACCATATCAGACATCCTCCAATCACAGAAGATTCACACCTTTGGGACAATCATTAGAATTCACATTAAAGGAACTTCTTGGAGCTAAATTCATAACATTACCAGAGGCAAGAAACTGGGAACCACAAGTTAAACCTCTATGGTGGGATGATGCCCATTTTTGTGAGTTTCATAGAAATAAAGGACATAAACCCAATGATTGCATGCAACTGAAGCACTTGATACAAGACTTGATTGACAACAAGACCATATTTGGAGGACTCCAAACGAACAATGATCATGGAGTGTTTAAGAACCCTCTACCAAACTATGAAAAGGGGGAGTCCTCGTCATCAAATACCAAGGGAAAAAATGTGAACTATATTTATGATTCTAGCATTAATTGTATTTAGGTGGTTGATGATCAAACCCATGACAAACTAGATCTTATTGCAACTGATAACCCAATAAACGACAACACCATTAAACATGAACAAAACATCATTGCAAGTAAAAATCATCACCATGATATTGACACCACCTCACATCAAATGAATGACCTTGTGCCAATAAATTTGATCACCAACATTGCTGCAAATGATGACCAAATCAATTTCATTAAGATCAAAGAAAAACAAGATAATTTACTAATCAATGCAATCACAAGAGGACAAGCCAAGGTAACATTGAAAGGAGCTACCTCTTCCACGTCCAAAGAAAATACTATTGTCCCTCCAACCCAATATAACATAGTTGATTAGTTGCAAAAAATACCAACACAAATATCTATATTAGAACTTCTCAAGATTTCACCAGGGCACAAAGTAATCTTAGAACAAGCTATAGTCACCACCACGGTACCAAACAACTTGGAGGTTTTCCAATTTCAAAATATGGTGGGACACTTGACTGCTCCACACTGCTTATCATTTCCCAAACATGATGATGTATCCATCAACCGTCCACATAATGTTGCTCTCCACATTGAAGTTCTAATCCACAAACACCACGTCAAACATGTTTTAATAGATGGAGGAGCTGGCCTAAATATTTGTACTCTCAAACTTTTATGTGTACTAGGGTATTCTAAAAATTTCATCGATGCTAGAAGGAAAATCATAATAAAAGCCTATGATGATGAGGAGAGATCCTCCAAAGGACTAATTTTCTTACCAATTCAAGTGGGACCAGTTGTGAAAGAAATAATCTGCCAAGTGTTGGACAAAGAGTTAATATACAACATACTCCTAGGATGTCCTTGGATTCATGAGATACAGGAAGTACCATCAAGATATCATCAGTTTTTGAATTTCCCTTTCAATGGGAAAGAAATCACTATCTCAGCTGATTCCAACAATCACTGGTACTACAACACCCTCAAAACAATGCAAGACACTTTTGTGCCACATAATAAGGAAGCTCCTAATCATAACTCATCAAACAATGAAAGATAATTGAATTCCTTGTCCAAGTGGGTTGAGAAGAAGGACCAGTCAAAAGACAAAGGTGTCAGTGGATCCACTCCATCAAATTGGGAAATTCAATTACATGCCTTATCAAAATAGGTTGAAAAGATCCAATTAAAAGACAAAATCATGGGGGAATACTCATTTGAGAAATACTTATGTTTATCACAAATTTCATCTTCTCCTAAGTTATATGGATGACCATCCACATAAAATAACAATCATCACAACCAACCACAATATTTGAAGGTAGATTTGTAAAATCAGACAGCTTAGTGGATGATTCAGATGACAAGGAGGTCTTAAATTGATTGTACAAGGATGAAGAATCCTCACAAGCATCAACTCCAAATATGAAAATAGAGCAATATGGCAAGGGCAAGATGATCCTAGAAAAGATGGGATATGAGGGAAAAGGTCCTATTGGTAAAATAAAAGAAGGCATCATAGAACCAATACAACCTATCACAATGCAAGCCAAGGATAAAACATGACTAGGGTACAAAGAAGAATCCAAAGAAGAAACCAGACAACAAGTTGTTGAAAGAATCCTCTAGTTAAGAGATAGTTCTGAAATGAACTCCAATGAATATGAATGGGATTCCCTTTCTGAAGAGTCCTGTCATGATAAGGAAATTAATGTGATACAAAATTATACACCAATACGTATGGAGGGACAAAGCTTGAGTTATAGACCACTTGAAATTAGATCATACCATATCGATGACTCAAGTGAAGACAATCATTCTTCGAGCGAGATAGATACTTCGAAAGAGAGTAACATCATAGACCTCAATATCACTATTGTACACTCAAACAACGTTTCCATCATGACACTTACCCCTTTTGACCTTAGCCAATCAGATGATTCCTTACCATTGATACATCCCGAACTGATTGATTAATGAGCTACTTGACATACCTACCTTTCCAAATGATGACACCATCGTAAACTTCCTTTGTTCTAATAACCCTAAAACATGTTCCATCATCAAAACTCATAACAGATCTTCGGAAGAGGGGAGTGCCAAATCTTTCAACTACAAAACAACAAATGTCAAAAATGGATCTAATGGTGAAAACCATTCAATTGCAACATTAGATCAAGAAAAAATCAAAATAAAGAGTGCATCTAAAGGTGAAAACCTCATTGAGGCACCAAAAGATGGGAGATTTGACACTCTTCTGGAATAATATTAGGAGAGGTCTTCAGTGCTGACTGAACCAACACAATCCATCAACGTTGGTACAAATAAAATAGTTAGGACTTTACATCTAGCGGAATCAATGACAAAGCAAGAAAATCCAAACTTTGCTAAGTTTTTTGAAGAAAGGAAAGTCAACTTTGCTTGGTCTTATGCTGACATGTTAGGCATCGATCTAGAGCTCATCATGCATCATTTATCACTACCACCTAGGATAAATCCCGTGAAACAAAAGTTGAGAAAAATGCATCCCCATATTGCCCTCTTGGTAAAAGCTAAATTGAAGAAATTGTTGGATGTGGGATTTATTAGACCTATTAACTATGTTGAGTGGATATCAAATATTGCGCCAGTTTCAAAACGAGATAAGAGCATTAGGATATGCACAAACTTCAAAGATCTCAATAAAGCTTGCCTAAAAGATGATTTTCATGTACCTAACATTGACATCATTGTAGACTTGACAACTGGACATGAAATTCTCTCACTTATGGATGACTTTTCTAGTTACAATCAGATAAAGATAGCACCTGAAGATCAGGATAAGATAGCCTCCACATGTCCTTAGGGTAATTTTTGCTAGAATGTAATGCCTTTTAGGTTGAAAAATGTTGGAGCCACATATCAAAGAGCAATGACCACCATCTTCCATGAAATGATGAACACTTTTATGGAAGAATATGTCGATGAACTATTGGAAAAATCATACACCAGATAAGGACATCTAGAAATTTTAGACAAGATCTTCACCAGACTGGAGAAATTCAATGTGAGGTTAAATCTCAAGAAATGTGTATTTGGTGTAACATCTACTAAATTTTTGGGATATATTATATTAGACAAAGGTATTGAGGTAGATCCTATAAAATTTAAATCCATCATGGAGATGCCTCCTAAAAACATCAATCAGCTCAGATCTTTACAAGGAAGATTCCAGTCTATAAGGAGGTTCATTGCACAACTGGCTGACAAAACTCATCCTTTCAATCATTTGCTCCACAAGAATGTCACTTTCAATTGGGAAGAAAAGTGTGAAGCAACCTTTAATCAACTAAAGAAATATATGATGTCACCACCCATACTAGTACCACCAACTAAAGGGAAGCCATTGATACTCTATATTGCAACAACTGCTCGATATCTTTGGGAGCTTTATTGGCATAAGAAGATTCAAGGGGAAAAGAGAAGGTAATTTATTATATCAGTAGGAACCTAAATAGCTATGATATCAATTACACCTTTATTGAAAAATCTTGCCTGGTGGTAGTGTTTGCTACTCAACAGCTAAGACATTACATGCTAACTCACACCATCAAACTCATTGCTAAAATTGATCCATTAAAGTATTTACTCAGAAAAGTTTCCTTAACATGAAGACTAGCCAAGTGGGTAATGATATTGAGCGAGTTTGATATCCAATACATAGACAGAAAAGCAATCAAAGGTCAAGCCATAGCAGATCAACTAGCTAAAGCACCATTACCAAATGATCATCCAATGAACATTCAATTTCCAAATGCTAATTTCCTTATAATATCTACACAACAATGGATGTTGTACTTTGATGGCTCTTATACACAACATGGGTCAGGCACAAGAATCTTGTTTATCTCACCTCAAGGACATACCATTCCCAAGTCCTACAAACTGATGTTTCCTTGCACCAACAACATAGCCAAATACGAAGCATTGATCATTGGAATTAAAGTAGTAGTCGAGTGGAAGATCACAGAGTTACATGTCTATGGTGATTCCCAACTAGTCATTAACCAAGTGAATGATGATTATCATACAAAAGATGACAAATTGATTCCATATAAAAGAATGGTTGATGACTTCAAAAAGTACTTTGTGGAGATCAAATTTGAGTAGATTCCTAGAGGTGACAAAAAAGTTGTTGATGCCATGGCGACCATTGCTTCTCTCTTATAGATACCTAAAAATTGAGCCCATTATAAGTTCATGATGGAACAACTGTTCAACCATTCCAATGACAACCCTTAGTCCCAAGTCATCTACCATATAGCCGAGGCTAATGCTTCCATCTATATGAAAATCTGCACATATCTAAAATACAATACCCTCCCACCTGATTTATCTTGGAACCAAAAATGAAATTTCATCTGACAAGCAACTCGACACACCCTAATAGCCGATGTGCTTTATCAACGAGGTCTTAATGGTACTCTCCTTTAGTGTCTAGAATGTAACAAAGCTAAAACTGCTTTACATGAGGTTCATGAGGGTAGTTGTGGCACACATTCAAGTGGCCTAACTTTAGCTAAGAAACTCCTACGTTTGGGGTATTATTGGCCAAATATGGAGGAGTCATTTCAATATTTCAAAAGGTGCACAAAATTTCAAATTCATGGAAACATGATACATGCACCAGCACAAGAGTTGCAACCTTTTGCATCAACATGGCCCTTTTTTTAGTGGGGTTCAGATCTTGTCAGTAAAATACACCCATCTTCATCCAACATACACAAGTTTATCATCACCACCATGGAGTACTTCACGAAGTGGATTGAAGGCATTCTTTTGACCACCATCATAGGAAAAAAAATATCATCATTCATCCTAAATTACATCATCTATAAGTATGGCATCCCCTAATCCATT
This sequence comes from Sequoia sempervirens, assembly GCA_007258455.2. Taxonomy (NCBI): domain Eukaryota; kingdom Viridiplantae; phylum Streptophyta; class Pinopsida; order Cupressales; family Cupressaceae; genus Sequoia; species Sequoia sempervirens. The sequence goes on from VDFB02109042.1 coordinate 262,005, forward strand.
ATCACGGATAACGACAGACCTTTCAAGCATCGGGATTTCCAAGAACTATGTGAGAGGTTCCATATCCAGCATTGTTTTTCTACACCCTACTATCCTCAAGGAAACAACCAAGCAGAGGCCTCAAACAAAACCATCCTAAAAATCTTGAAGAAAACCATCAACGATGTTGGACGTGATTGGCTCGTTCAACTGAACCCTACTTTGTGGGCTTATAGAACTAGCATTCGCACCCCGAAAAGAGCCACACCCTATGCTTTAGTCTATGGATCATAATCCATTCTACCTATTGAGGTTGAGCTACCATCACTCTGTGTGTCACTAAAAGGGATCATTTCAGAGGAGGATTACAGAGTGTCTAGGTTGTAGGAATTAGAATTGTTAGATGAACGTCATCACCATGTCATGGATCACCTGAAAGCCTATCAGTAGAGGATATCCAAACATTACAATCACAAAGTAAAGCCTAGAACATTTAAAGTTGGTGAATTGTTCCTAAAAGAAAATCCCCATAATCAACAGGATCGAAAGGAGGGGAAATTTGAACCAAACTGGCTAGGCCCCTTTGTTGTTGTATCAGTCTTTGGATCAGAAGCATATCAGTTGTCCACACTAGAAGGGGATTTGTTTATGAACCCCTCAACAGCTTGCATCTCAAGAAAATCTACACCTGAATCATCCAGTGCATCAAAAAAGTCTTAAAAAATACAAAAAAAAGAGAAAAACACAAAAAAAAGAGAAAAAAGAGAAAAATACAAAAAAATTAGAAAAAATCAAAAAAATCATAAAATATGAAAAAATGCAACACAAACAAGTAGTGAAAACCTGGCAACAGGCGCTATTTGTGATAGACTAGCTTTTCCATCTATTTGAGCTTGTCCACCATTCACTCTCACCATCAATTTTCCTATCATCGGAAAGCTTCATGTACATATCATGGCATCGCGGTCATGTCTCACCCTAGACTAGGGGAAAAATACTGAACTCAGTGGGGGCAATAAACTTGGAGCTTGAACCAATAGACAAACAACAGTAGGAAAAATGCAACACAATGATCACAGTGCAACTCAACATTGAACATCAATTACAAACATGAACACATCAACCATCCAAAATGAAACAACCAAATCAATCAAACCAAAAGAAAACTTCAAATGGATGATGTTATTCTGAATCATGGCTTTATCACTGTGGCATGAATGTTCAACTGTTGAACCTTGATTTTTATTATCATATCTCTGGAGCAACTTGATGACATATTGAATTAGAGGAGCTAGGAAGGAGAATGATTTTTCTTTGTTTGTTGTCTGTGAGTTGATCATTATTACTATGAAAATTTTTGCGAGACATGCTCTACAAAGTATCACTAATGAAATTCCAAATTTGCATATGAAAATAATTAACTCTTGTCTTTTTACGCAAGAAATTCTCAGGTCATCTCAATTTGATTATACCTAGATGCTTGTGTTAACTTGTAATATCAAAAATCATGGAAGTAGTACTTCATCATGGTCTAAATATGCCATCAATGCTTGTACTCACTTTCAACATTTTAAAGGCTCAATGATGATAAAAAGAATGACCAATCGATTGTTACAATGACAACATCTGCATATTAGATCTACATGGTTAAATTCTATTACATCCATGATAATCTACATCTATATCTATGGGGTTTCCAAGGTTGAAAAAATTTCACAATGATGGTATCTCTATTATTAATGGATTGAGTACACTTGACATTAAACAAAAACACATCATTTTCATATAATTTCACATTAGTTGCATCATCATTTGCATAAATTAGAAAACATTTTTATTTAGTTGCACATCAGTTGCATCATCATTTGCATACATTAGAAAAAATTATCACATCATTCATCCATCCATGCATCACATCATAATATTTGCATCATAAAACACAAAAGGAAGTGCATTCCATCTCACCTGCATGATCGAGATCATTTCGTCAATTATTAATGGATTAAGAAATTGGTCCGTTAAGATAATTGAAAGATATGTCCAATAGATTAAGATTTCCAAGCAGAAAAACATATCTATTTTAATAGGGGCATAATTGAACTTCATGCATATATAATTGAACTTGATGCATCACTAAAATCATTTATTCCTTTAATAAAATGGATCTTGGATTCACATAAGATGATTGAAAGACATGTCCAGCTAAGTAAGATTTCCAACAAGAAAAAAATTGTTGTGAAACATGACTGGATAACAAAGGATATAATGTCATTTTTATGAACATATAAAACCAATAGTGAATACGAATTTGTTATTACTCAAATCCAAGACTACCAAAGGACTAACTAGATCAGCATCATCATCACATACACATCATACATTGTTTGAATAATCAAATCCATCTCACATAGCATAAAACATCATTTATAAAGAATATAGAATCATTTATCATTTATCATCTCATCATGCATTATCATATCATCATTGCATACATCACATAATCACCATGATCATCATCATATAAACATCATAAACATATATAGAACTATGCATCATCGTGTGATCATTCCATACATACATACATACATACATTGCATCATTTATTGCATTAGAAAAGTACAAAAACAAAAAATGCATCACATTTCGTTAGCATAATAAAATCAATCACATGCATCATAGGCATCATTCATAAAGCATCATGGAATCATAACATAACAATTACATCATCATTTGCATCCATAACATATCATCTCATCATCATATAGAACATAACATAGCATCATAAAATAGAAATCAAATGCATCCATCATAATCATCATGATCATCATCACATAAACATCATATAGACACATAGATCATAATCATTGTTGCATATCATATAATCTCAAAATCATAATGTCAGAGTGTACAAAGATATCCAAAGATATGAAGAGATACATCAATATAAAAAAATGGCAGTGTATCATAATGTCTCAAATCAAGAGGTACATCATCAATGTCTCAACTAAATAAAGAGGTATACATCGTGCCCCAAAGTACATCAAAATTTGACATCATAATCAGAGCTATGTCATGCTCCCCCCAGACGGTGCTGGCATCACATGACTAGTACCTCCCCCACCTGACAAACCAACACCAAGATCTCTCTGACCTCCCAGAAGTAGTTGTGTAACACGTCTACTAGTGGTCCAAGACTAGGACCTACCAGACTAGGACTATGCAAAACTCTCCCACCGCTAGGGAGGAACTGTATCATGATATCAAACCCTGTAAAACTCAGCCTCCTGAGTGATACAATGTATCTCCCTAAAATAGTCCAAAGCATCGGTAGCCACTGTAGCCTGCTCTAATCTCTCAAAGAAACCCTCAGCCTACTCCACCCGCTGTTGCAGAGAGTCTCTCTTTGTAGTAAGTGTGGCAACTTGTGCCTGCATCTGTCCCTATCCCTGAGCCTGGACCTATGCAAGTTGAGCTTGTACCTATTGTACCTATTGTCTAGCAACATCCCTCTCTAATATCAATACAATAATCTGCCCCTAGGCCTGCACTAGTAAAGCCTGAGCCTGCTCAAGCTGACCCTGTAGTGTCTCAACCTGTATCTATAACACAACAATTTTTCTTTTGTTGTGGTGAGGGTAGCCAAATCTCTAGATGTCGCCTCTTGGGAGGCACTATCATCTCTCCAACATTGGGACCTAGACCTCCTCCACCCTCATATCCTCCCCCATCACTCCCATCATCATCTCTGCCTCCTCCTCCTCCATCACCATCCCCGTCATCACTGCTATCCTCCTCTGAATCTTGTTCCTCCTCCTCCTCCTCATCTCCTCCACCTCTTTGCCACTTGTGTCCATGACCTACTATCCTCCCCTCTTCCTCTAGAAATGGCACTAGCTCATCTAGGATAGTGATCTGTGGAAAGGGATGTAAAGCTAGGTACTGATCATACTCATCTAACATCAGAGCCTCAATAATATCTAGAGGAATATCCCAGAATATAACCTAAAAAACTATGATACTTCTGCATAGCAGCATCATAGGACAAAGTGGATCCCCACTCAGTCACATCCACCTAACGTCATGCACAATGTACCACGCCCTGGGGCATCCCCTGCACTTAGCCATACCGTCGCCACACCCTCCTCAGTAAAATCTCTCGATAATAAACCCAGTCTGCCCAATGAGGTACATAGACTTACATAGATAAGGAATCTTCATATCATCCTTTGGCCACTGCTCACAATCAAGGTATGACCGCCATGTCATAGACTCGAGATCATCCAGTGTCCTCCTCTAGTACTCTAGTTTTCCCAGACTAGGCTAAGAAAATTGACTAGCATAAATATGAATGTATGGCCTCATGGTTGGCCATTATCTGTTTACAACTGGCTATGTGACTGCTATATGCTCCCAAGACTAGACTTGAAGCAATGTGACCCTAGCCAATAAATTGGCCCCTGAAAGGTAGACCGCCTGGTGTAAGTCATGGTACAAATGTGTGAGCATGTAGCATCCCCAGGTGTATCTAGTGCCTTGAGCAATCATGCTCTCAAGAATCCTACCCCATCCAACTAAAAGTCCCTTTGACCTGTGATCAGGACAAAGGAACCCTCCAATGAATCTGGCAAGCACAAACGACAGTGTGGCATAAGCATCTACCATATCTCTCCATGGAATCTCGTAGCCACATATCCAATCATCCTAAAATACTTTGTGTAGTGCATCAATCCCACCCTGCTCCTGAGAATCATATAATACTAGCTCTCCCACCACATGTATCCAAAAAATATGATAAATGTCATATGGAGTCACCATTATCTCACCAGTGGGAAAATGAAAGGTGTTATGCTCACTATGCCACCTCTCTACTAAAGCTATCAGCAACCCCCTATTAATCCTAATTTGGGGCATATCAATCAGAGATGACAATCTGCATTGTGCTATAATGGCTGTCTCAGGTTGTGTTAGGTGGGGTATCAAATCCCGTGTATTAGGGAAACACTCCCTAATCTATAGACTCGTCAAAGGCTCCTATCATCACAAAACTTTGCAAATCAGAAAATCAATCAATAAACATCAATCGGCATCAATTAGCAAATCAATCAATCAACATCAATCAACAAATCATTCAATCAACAACAATCAACCTATAAATCAATCAAAATCAATTAGCCTATCAATCTAATCAGCTTTGGTGAGAATTTGATCCAATCTTATGAGCATCAATCTATCATTCAACCTCACCTATTATGAGGTTCATCAATCAATTTAACCTTACCTATTATGAGGTTCATCAATCAATTTAGTCTGGGATACCATGAGGTTCATCAATCAATTCAACCTCGCCTATCATGAGGTTTATCAATCAATCAATGCACCTTGCCTATCATGAGGTCCATCAATCAATCAAACTATCAATTCAACCTTGCCTATCATGAGGTTCATCTATCATTTGACCTCGCCTATCATGGGGTTTATCAATCAATTTGATCTTGCCTATCATGAGCTTAATCAATCAATCAACCTATCATTGATCCTCGCTTATGATGAGGTCAATTATCATCATCCTATCATTGAATCTCACCTATCATGAGATCAATGGACATCTAATCTATCAAGATCATCAATCATCATCAAATCAAATGCTGACACGATCAAACATCATTGATATCAAGGAGTCTAGTAAAAAAAATCATCAAACTGGCCTAAATTTCACCAATGCATTAAAACAGAGTTTCAATGCGTTGAAAAATTCTATGCACCAAAAAAATTAATCAATGCACTAAAATAGAGTTCCAATGCGTCAAAGTATCTAATGCGCCATTTCATTTTATCTATGCATCGGAACAAAGTTCCAATGCACTAAATCATCCTATGTGCTACATCATCTCATCTATGCACTAAATCAGTTCACCTAAGTGCTAAATGCACCTATGTGCTAAAACAGTTCTTCAATGTGCTATTTTGGGTTACCTATACACTATAAGAACCTATGCACTAATTCATTTATCTCATGTGCTAAAATTTGAATCCTATGCGCTAAAGTAGTCTATGCACTAGAACAATTGTTCTATGTGCTACATTGAGTTTTCTATGCATCAAAACAAAAAAATCCAAATTTAAAATATGAAAAAAGTGGGAAAATAAATTGCACAAATTACGAGGCAATTTTTTTGGGGTACATATCAGAGGTTTGTACGCTGTCGGGTGATTATGTCGTCTAATGCACTTGAACTGATGCATGTGGTAGGGAATCACTATTTTTCCAATTTGCAAGATCACTCAATCACTCTCAAAGTTTTCAAAATACAAATGCTCAAATGAACTTCTAATCACTCTTTTTAACCTTTGGGTATGTGTGGGATCATCATGGAAAAAATAGGCCCTTAAGTGGCAAAAAATTCAAAAAATCAGAGTTAGGCAACTTGACGTAAAAATTTGAATAAGTTATCTATATTATTTCAAAAATATGTAAGAATAGAATCTATAGAAAATTGAATGTAGTTTCTAAACTACTAGGTTTTTTGAAACATCTATTTGGTGAAAATTTGAAATTTCAATGTAGTAGTACTTAAACTTCAGGGGAAAAAATAAGTAGGTGTCCGTTTGACTAGCCCTAACCACAATAAAATGATAATATTTTGTATAATATTTTAAATATAAGTAGAGGACTCATGCTGATGTGATGCATATTTTTTTTTGTAATTTTTTTCCAAGTAAATAATTAATTATGAATTTTTTATTACAAATTTTAAAAAATATAAAAAACATGTATGTCTAACCACCTTAACTTGGTCAAAACTTCATGAAATTCATTTTTTTTGAATCCTACAGTATATGAAACATAGAATGTGATGCATATTTCAGATTCAAAAGATTGATATCATTTGAAAGCTATAGATGTTTTTCAATCAGCTTATCAATTAGGACTTTAGTCATAATTCAAATGAAAATGAATAATAATTATATATTAAATTCAAAGTAATGCATAATTTATATTGGTGGAAAGTGAGAATCTCCTTTAAAAACCCTTTTCGTTTCATCAATTTTGGGTAAAAAAAAGTTGTCAGCCACATACCCTACACATACCCATCATATCGCCACTTTTTGTTCCATCATGATCCTGCACATACCCCTTTTTAAGATTTATTAAGTGGCATTTTCATGGGGTTATTTTATTTTATTTTCAAAAGGGGCAAATTCATCAATTTCATTAGTTGTTGGCTTATACATCATTTTTCGGGAGATAAATTGTTTTTAAATCATAAAAATTTGAGATCATCATCAAATCATCGAAAAATCATCAAAATTTTCAAAAAATCCTAAAAATTCAAAAATTCACCAATTTATCTCCCGAGGGGGCATATATCTATCATCACTTGAAATTCAGCATCTAGGGCATCAGAAAAAAAAAAATTGTCGACATCAGCAGCAAATTTTTCTTTGAAACATGTAAACATATTACTTCAAAGAGGGGCAAAATGTATACACCTAAAATCGGTCAAGACTATTAATTAATTAAATACTAGCTATTTAATTAATGAACTCCTTTGCCGGTATTGACATGGTGTGATGGTTTATAGGTGGCATTGTTGTTCTTGCCACCAAGGTTCAAACCCCATTGGGGTGGTATTGTTGAATGGTTGTATCCGGTTCATAGCTCCGGTCAAAAGCGTTTACCCCTTGAATAAAAAAAAATAAAAATTAATGAACTCCTTTAATTCATCTACTTATAAATAAATTATCAATTTATTTATATAGTTCACACTTTTCTAAATTCTTCATCCTAAACCATATTCTTCTAAATATAATTAAATAAACAAATGACTATAGTTTGTTTTTATTTAATTAAATATCTCCTCACTAAGTTAGAATAATTTCAAATTCAAATTTAGTCACATGTCTACAACACTTTTTGGCCATTTCATCAAATGTCACATGTAATTAAATATGACCAATATTTAATTACATTATTTTCAACCAATTATCTTCAACAAAATTTTAACACATGGTTTATTTCTCACACACTTTATTCCTTCATCCATTTGGCATGTTTCCCTTGGTCAAGGGAACATCCTCTTTGATTCTTCCATCTCCATTGTTCATCCCTCATATTTGAATCTGGACCGTCGACCGCTACCACATCACAAGATGCTTTAAAAATCCTATAAATACAAACCTTTGCTACAACATTTGATCAATCACATTTGAGAAAACTTATTATGCAATAATAGCTTTGGAGAATTGGAGCACTTAGAATTTGATCATTTAGCATTTAGCAAGTTGCATTGTTTTATTATTCTAAATTAGAATCATGTCTTAATTTGTAATTGCATTTTAGTTTATCATATCAATAGTTAATATTTGAGCATATGCAAAATCATCTTAGTTTTTTATGCAACATTTGTATCACATAATCTAGCATCATTATCTAGTTGTAAATATCACCATTATCATAGCATCATCCAATATCATGTAGGAACTTAGATTTCTTGCATTTCGAACTGTATCTCGTTTCTCAAGTTGTCATTTTAACAACCATAGTTCACATAAAAAATCTAAGAGCCAATATGGTTTAATAAATCCTTGAGAATAGAGAATAGAACGTCTTTAGAGATTTGTTTTGCTGCAAATAGAGTAGTTTCTTTGATTCAAATCTTTAATATAATACGTCTCATTGATGTTTGTGTTGATTTACTAACAATTCCCACATTTCACACACACAAGAATATTAGTAAATAGAGACTGTGAACATGAGGTGAGGAACCATTTAATTTCTATATGTAAAGGACTAAAGAATGAAAAATAAGACACATGTAGATATACAACTTTGATTTCTCAAATTGGGTGTTAATAGGTGGTTAGTGGTTATTTAGAGTGTCTTCTATTACATATATAAAGGTGGAAAAAGAGAAGGAAAGGTCCCCACTAATTTAGGTTATGAACAACTCAAGAATGAGTGTCAAAATGAGTAAATGATGAAAACCATGTAGTTTAATTCAAGTAAAAATTATACTAGATTCTATTTATATTAGGATTATTGTTAGACAAGGGTGCTCAATGGAGCTCATAAATATCAAGCCTATCATTAATTAACTAATTCATCAATAAGTAGTTTATTCTTCTAAGTTTTTATGGGTCTAGAGCTTTATCTTTTGGGGCAAGGTGAAGTTTACTCATAGGTGTGGTTGTTTCCCAACAAGAGTATATCTATATAGCTAAGGTATATCGATTGTGAATCTATATGTATTTATCAAGTATGAAATAGAATTTAATTAAATCCAAGGACATAAATTGATTTATCTAAATTTTCAAATTTCATGATAAGAGACACAAGTTCTCTATAGTGGGAAAAAGTAGTTAAGAAGAAATTATAAGTTTAACACTAATATTAATTTATAAGCTCATTCATTGTTTTCAAAGCATACTAACGATAAGAATAAAAAATTAATAGAAGACATTCAAAGGGACACACACACACACACACACACACACACACACACACACACACACACACACACACACACACACACACATATATGCTAGTGGTAATTGCAATGTGAAAAATAAACAAAGATGAGCTTGATATCTATTCACATATTGAAAATGGCTTCTTTAAGTACAAAGACTTCACTAATTTTTTGAGTTGTACAATGAAATCATATTTATACATGTGAATTGGTGTGCATAATTTATCATGCAAAAATAGAAGAAATTAGATCTTAACTATATAATTATTTAGAGATTTGATGACATGAAAACATATCTATGTCAAATAAAAAATGTAAGAAACCTCTGAGGAGAGATTCTTCTAAAATTATGTTAAGTGAAAGTTAAGAACCAATGACAAGGAGGACACAAAATAAAGCAAGGAGGGAAATTTCCAAATTGAAATTATTGAATGAGCAAGAGCTACATGATCAATCCTAATGAGATTGAAACTTGTAACCATACTAAAAATGAGAATGTTTAAACTATAGTTGAGTATGGCAATGGTGTAACATAGCACATGATCAATCCTAATTAGATCAACCTCATAAATTTATGATATGATTTGTTGAACTCATTAAGAAACATCTTCTCATTTCTCAACACAAATGGTTACATTGAAAGTATTTATTGGAAAAGTTCAAGTTGTACTATCTAAAAGGTGAAAATATTAGGGTTTTAGGTTTAGGTTTTAGGGTAAATAGGGTTTTAGGTTTACGTTTTAGGGTTTAGATTCAAGGATTAATCTAGGTAAATTAGTTTTTAGGGACCTGTGTTTATTGGAACCTATGGTTTAGGGTTTTTATTTCTAAGTTAAATGTGTCCAATTTAGGTTTAGTTTTTATGGTTTTTGATTTACAATTTAATGTTCTTTTTTTCATTGATGTTTTTGGTTTTTTAAATGCAATTTAATGTTCTTTTTTTCATTGATGTTTTTGGTCGTTGAGGTCGGTTGTATCAATGGGTGGAGGTGGCAATGAAATTTTTTTTCAATCGGGCCCTTCGAAACACACACACAATCTTGCTTCTCCTTCTCTAGCGCGACTCAAACTGACAGATAAAATGAAAACACGGTTGCTTATCTAAAAAAATAAATAGCTTTAAGAAACGCATACATGTTTCATAATGCATATGAATTTTAGGTTTGCGTACCTAAACCTAAATGCATACGGGTTCGGATTTAGGCTCAGGTACCCGATCTGTAATGTGCATGTGTTTTTTAAAAATGTGTATGCATTTCGTGCAAATTTTTTTGTTTTGGCTGAAACTTCCTCTCTTCATGGACCCAACTTCTTGCTTTTACCCAGATGGACTCCAAAATTGCCTCTAACTTAGATCTAGATTAACACATGGTCAAACATGACATATATCATCCTCAATTTGAGTACAATCATGGAATACAATAGGGAGGCCCAATATGACATCTTTGAAATAACCATTGTTGAGGAATAATTCAAACATGTGTAGCCATGTGGAAAAATAACCTTGTCCCTATAACCACTCAACACACATGTCAAGCATTCACACTGAATATATATAACTGAAGCATAAAATAATCACCTAATGGGGTGAAACATCACATAAATATAAATCATTGCATCTAAATGATATAAAGTCATGATAACATACATCCCAACCATGAAATATAATATTCATATCCATGAACTAAAGAATACGTATAAACCATGCATTTAAGCATCACGCATGCATCTCAAGAATTACCACAACAACAAAATACATCAAGTCCTCATAGAGAACTTGGAACAAAGTCATACACACATCTCAATGCAAATAACACCATCAACCAACATATTAAGGAAATTTATCTTGAAACATGTGAGTGGTCCAAACACACCATGCAAAGAAAGAACTGAAGCCATAACCAAAACTCATATGTAAATAAAATTACATGAAGCTAAAACACTAATCAATACCTAAATAAAAAAGCACAAGAATGACCTATGTTGGAAGTTTGTTTGTCATTGAGGAGATTGTTGGAGACCTGAATAGGCAACATGAGCATGATATATAATGTGAAGAGATTTTTGAGTGGGGATATGTCATAACCCAATATTTATTTCATTTAAATTGTAGTATAATAAATTGAAATATTGAGGAAATTCAATATGTTGAATGAAAAATTTTGATGTTTTTGAAAAGTTTGAAAGAAGTTGACCATTATTGACTATGCGATCTTTTGAATTATATTATACTTTATCTTGATTGAACGTTACTGATGAACTGTGTAAGTGTAAGTGTATGCAATTGCAGGATGACAGGTTGAAGGACGAGAACATGGTTGAAGTAGGATCATTCAGTCGAATCAAATGGTAAGCTTGATGGAATCTAGGTGTGCACACCACAAATGGCATGATGTTTGCAATTGTAATTTCATATAGAAGAACTTATTTACTTGATTTGAATTGATCCAATGATTAAAAAAAAAGGTTGTGGAATGTTAAACATATGATTTCATCTTACAATTGTCTATCTTGATCTTGTGTGTGTTCGAATTTAAAAGAGAATGATAGCATGATTAAAAGAAATATTTGTATGTAATAAAAAGGCATGCTTGAAGGATAAGAAAATTACTTCTTTTGAAAGCTATTATTCAAATAATAACAAAAGTTGTTTCTTTGCTTGAAAGTGATTCCACACTACATTGTTATAAACATAAAATATTCATAAATAAAAGAATATATATAATCATAAGTGAACTCTTCAAAATTGAAAATGAGTTTGAATTCATCGAATGATGTTAAATTTTGATAATAAATGAAAAATGAATAAAATAAAGGATAGTATCATGGTGGCTTGCATTCGATTATGGAAAGATATTCAAATTTGAATCATTGGTGGCCAAATGTAGTGATAATTATGAAGGAAATAATTCCATAATGCTACAAAGAGGTATGTGAAAGATGTATTCCCATTTTGGTAACACAACATACTGGGGAAGGAATCGGCCCACGTCTAGCAGTGGTGACAAAAAAAATGGGGAAAAGGAAAATCAAGTGCATTGACCCATCTAGAAAAGTAGGTAAGAGACAAGGAAAGCCACAAGTTGATGCAGGAGCATCCAGTGGTCTAAGGGCAATCTCGCATCACCCAAAAATAGTTAAATTTCAAGTTTCTTAGTTTTTAGATGTTTTTACATTTTTGGATACCCTTTTCGTCATAATGAAATTCCTAATTTACGGTTTTTATTTTCTATTCCTAGGTTGAAAGATATTGCAGTTTTAGTTCCCCAGATTTGCACTTGAAAATCTTCTGAGTTAGATTTGAAGCACTTAGAGCTCCCAGAATGGCCCTGAAACTTGCTGAAATTAGCATAGAAAACTTTGAGTGTGTTATGGACTTTGATACCTTTCCAATGGTTCAAACGGTTCACGAATCGGAGTTCCGGATCAAAAGTTATGGCCACGGGAAGTTGGCACACTTTCTAGAAGATACAATTGCAAATGTTCTTTTGAAATTTGAACTTCAAGTTGTGATTTTTCAGCGCCAAACTGCCTAAACTCAAATTTGAAAGTTTTTTGGCTCCAAACTAAAGAGGAGCTCTATTTATGGGCGGGTTTCTAATTTTTGGGTAACTTTTTGGGGACAAGCTCGCATATTGCGAAAAGGTGATTCTGTAGCTTTATGTAACTTGCATGTGTTGTAGAACTTGGGGATTTGAGATCCT
>VDFB02109042.1:275257-314385 GCA_007258455.2 Sequoia sempervirens
AATAATATACATAAAAGGGTACGAGAACACATTAATAAGATGAATATGCAATATAAGGCTATGGCAGATCAGAAAATGAGGAATAAGGAGTTTCAGATTGGCAATGAAGTAATGGTCCACTTGAGGAAAGAAAGGTTTCCCGTGGGACCCTATAACAAATTGAAGATGAAGAAATTATGTCCCTGTAAGATTTTGAAGAATCATGATTCAGAGAATGCATATGAGGTAGAGTTGCCCTCGATGGAATCAACATTTCCGCTTTCAACATTATCAGATTTGACAGAGTATCATGAAGGTGGAATAGAGGAAGCACTACCAATAGGGCAGTATGGCATTCCCAAGACCTACTCTTTTAGAAAGGGAGGAGATTCAAGCAATCTTTGGATAGTCATGTTAAGTACCTAAATAGGCAGTATGAAGAATATCTAGTGAAATGGAGAGGAAGGCCTGTGGAAGATTCATCCTGGCTATCTAAGGTAGCGGTTGACCAGTTGGGTTTTCCTCAACCATTTGAGATGTGATGGGTCACTTCTCAAATTACCCTAGGTGTCTGATGCAGGAGCATCCAGTGGTGTAAGGGCAATCTTGCATCACCCAAAAATAGTTAAATTTCAAGTTTCTTAGTTTTTAGATGTTTTTACATTTTGGATACCCTTTTCGTCATAATGAAATTCCCAATTTACGGTTTTTATTTTCTATTCCTGGGTTGAAAGATATTGCAGTTTTAGTTTCCTAGATTTACACCTGAAAATCTTCTGAGTTAGATTTGAGGCACTTAGAGTTCCTAGAACAGCCCCCAAACTTGCCAAAATTAGCATAGTAGATTTCGAGCGTGTTATTGACTTCGAGACCTTTCCAACGGTTCACAAATCGGAGTCCCGAATCAAAAGTTATGGCCCTGGGAAGTTGGCGCACTTTCTAGAAGATACAATTGCAAATGTTCTTTTGAAATTTGAACTTGAAGTTGTAATTTTTTGGTGCCAAACTGCCTAAACTCAAGTTTGAATGTTTTTTTGGCTCCAAACTAAAGAGGAGCTCTATTTATGGGTGGGTTTCTAATTTTTGGGTAACTTTTTGGGGACAAGCTCGCATATTGCAAAAGGGTGATTCTGTAGCTTTCTGTAACTTTCATGTGTTGTAGAACTTGGAGATTTGAGATCCTCTACATGTAAGAAGCTCCATTTTCTAAATAATAAAATTATTCTCTTGTTTGTGGGTTATTTTCTAAGTCTTGGGCTATGCCCTCATCACAAGTAGAGGTAAAAATAGTTGTTTGATGCAGTTTATGCTTGAATATTGCTTTCAAATCTAATCAAAACTTTTTTTTTCCTTTGCTTTTTTCGATTTCATTCAAGTAGAAGGAAAATTATTAGAAGTACATTCTCTGCGAGTGTAATTAGCTTGGATAAGGGTATTTTGTTTGAAGATTGACCATTTCTTTTCTTGAAACATGTCACAGGGGCCTCATCAGCCAAGGGTTGCATGCACCATATCATTTTATCTTGCTATCGGCTTGATAGCTGAACCAAGCTAAGCCTGTATGAAATTTTTGTTTCACCTCTTCATTTATTTCTTGCATGTATCTTTTGGTTACCAATACATGGTTAATTGGATGTAATCTAATAGCTGATAGTGTAGTTTTTATTTTACAAAGAAATATGATTTAAAATTGTATAATGTCACCCTATAAGGGTTTGACATATATTTTCTAATGATATTCTCATTGTTGTGATTACCCTGTCGGCTATGTCGAGTGGTGAGCCACACCCATAAGGGTACAAAGCTTCGACCATCATTCATGGAATGATGTTTAAATGTCATTGTATTTAATCTTGTCACCTCATTCCTCTTGAATGAAGGCCAAATGATTATATTGTTCGTTTTAAATTTCAATTAGTAGGCTCGATCTTTATGATTGACTATCAATGAGCCATTTTTTAATAGATTTAATAATTGTACCTTAGAACAATTTCCCTTGATATTGCTTCCATGTGATGCTTGCATATGTCAATTTCACCAGTCCGATTTCATGCACATATCGTTCTTAGAACGATTATTATGAGAATGCTTCATAAATCGGTTATCAAACTTTGTACCCGATAATCAACCTATCTTTAGGGATTCAACCAATGATAATGTTGGTAATAAAATCAAATAGTCTCATGACTGTAGCTTGAATTTAAATCCATATCAAACACCCTTAAAAAAACTCAGGTCTCTTCCGATCTAAAATAGTGATATAATTGTTCCAATTTGTATGTGATTGGAAATGACCAACATGTCATTCAATGTTTTTCATTTGCACAAAACAAAAACTAGTATTGCTTAATTAATTGCACAAACAAAATGATAGAACATTTTTTTTTCACATGGTAAGTGGATAACTTGAAATTGATAATAGGACATATTGACACAGTATTTTGTAAATTACTGCAAACAACATTTGTTTTTCTACAAATAGCATTGTTTTGTTACAAACAACATTTGTTTTGTTGCAAACAACATTGTTTTGTTACTTGAACAACATTTTTTTGCTATAAACAACAATTTTTTGCTAGAAACAACACTTGTTTTGCTACAAACAACATTGTTTTGCTAAAAACAACATTGTTTTGCTACAAACAACATTGTTTTGTTATAAACAACACTTGTTTTGCTACAAACAACATCATTTTGTTACAAAGAAACATTTGTTTGCTACAAAAAATGTATCATTTTTTTATAAATCACATTTTATTTGCTACAAATAGTAATGTTTTGTTATGAACAACATTTTTTTTGTTATAAACATCATTGTTCTATTATAAACAACATTGTTCTGCTACAAACAACTTTGTTTGATACAAACAACATATCAGTATGTAAGAACTGTTCAAACATATATGTTCTCATTTCTTGAAAGGAAAATTTACTTGTATTATTGATAAACAATATGTCAATCTATAACATTATTTTGAATAGAAGCAATCTCATATAATGGTTTTATTTTAGAATGTATGCACAAATTAATAACTTAAGTTGGCACATATATGTGTATGCACATAGACCTTTGTCTACATACATACATACACATACTTGTTACATACCTTCTTTTGTTACTTATTAAATTTATTCTTAAATGAATATTGATTTACATTGAATGTAATCATGTGTCATGTGTATGAAATGAATGGATAATGTACTAATTAGTTCCATTTGAATCATTTTCTGATTTTATTTAAGCTAAGGAAATAAGTAGACTGAATTATTTTTAGATATGTGTGCTAAGAATATTCTCTTGTTTGAATAGAATAACACCACCTAAGTAGAATAGAGCACCTTAAGGTAGATGTTTCTAGAGGGTAGATAGTTGCTAAGAAATAACAATGTTGTTGAAAGTTACCTTTTGGGATGGGTGCCAAAATGGAGTTCAAAGAGTATAGGTTTTTGCTTTATCCAAAACCTATCATTTTTTGTTGCAACTTTATTTTTATGCTTGGCCAAGAAATTAGCCCAATATGTATGTATGGGCTTTGTGATAACACTCTCTACCATTCCTAGCATAGATCTTGCATTTTTTTAATCATAGATAGAGATGCATGTTGATCTGTATCGGAACACACCAGATTCCACCATCCAGATTGTTCTCTTACTAAACTTTCCATGCAGGGTCGGGTATTCTTCAAGTTGGAAGAATTACAAGGAAGCACAAGATTTTTGGTTGGATGGTAAAGTGCTTCAACCGTGTTCTCGTCCACCACTAGAGGCGAGCGTCAAGAGGAAACCTTGGATGTTTTCATGACTATCATGGTCTATGATGTAAGCTTGATGCAAAAAATTTATATTGTAATGACTTTGTGGCCCTATGAGGAAAGTCAACTTGGATATTGTAATTGACATTAAAATTGAATATATATATATATGACACATTTTAATTAGACATGTGTTTCTATGATTGAAAATAACTACTTGGTTGTGTTTTTAAAATTAAATATTCATAATGTCATTTGCAATAATATAATTAAGTAATAATTATAATGGGTTATTAGAGGAGATTGATAGAGGTTGATGAGCATGAAAATATATGGTGTTTTCATTGATGGAAACCCATGATAAAGATGCAAAAGTGTTGTTCTGGAGAAGACCAAATGGTTTGGATAATTTCCTAAGTCTCGGAGTGCAATTTCAATATTCAATGAACCAATTTTGTGGTCAGTATTGCTTGGATATGAAGAATCTAGTTATTTGGTTTTGAGGTAATGTTGATGCATGTTGGAAGAGACTAAATCCAAAGTTTCATGACTTTATGTCTTTCACAGTAGAAGATAGTATTGACAGAGTATCAGTGTTGGAAATGACAGATTTGAAATGACAAAGTGCATGTTGGAATGCTCTGCATTCCACCATGGATGAATATTTTGTTATGTAGATTGAAGGAAGTGTTTGTGGATGCCAGAAGTGTGTATTATCCAAGTGGAAAGTGTTTTGGTGGTCTACATGTTGAGTTGTGAGTGAACAATTGGTTCATTTTGATATTACTTCACTAGTTTTGCTATCTGGTACCAACCTAAGTATTTTGGTGTCACATGGATTTAATTTGTGTAAGTAATAGAATAATGGGAGAAACAATAGGGTATGTTGACCTATTTTAATGTGTTACATATTTTAGTTCTTTTTGCAAGGCATGTATGTTGATTTTTTGGGTCGACAGGTTATGTGGTGCATGGTATATCTAATTAGGATGACATAATTGATGTTTTTGATTGTTGCGGTATATATACAAGGTTGATTCATTATGTGAATGTGGTGGATACATTATATAGTGTGTGTGTGCAAGATATGGTGTAGAGAGAACTATGAATTATAATTGTGGGAAAGTATGAAGTGTGTTAAGTCAATTTTTAGAGCCTAATTGGAACTATCTTTAGCATATTGTAGATGTATTGTAATCAATTCGATATTTGACATTGAGCCACCCTATTTTCTATTTTGGTAGTGAGCCATTTCTTCAATTCTCTAGAGAGTGAGTCCTCCAGATAGTGAGTGCACCTAGTAATGAGTCATTCTGTATATCTTGTTATTGGTTATAATATATTGTGAACTAATCCTCACCATGGTTTTCTCTTTTTAGGTTTTTCATGTAAAAATCTGGTGTTCTTGTGTCTATTTATGTGATGCATTATTTTAATGTTTCTTCCATTACTTCACATTGACTGAGATATTGTGAAATGTATTTTAAGTTAATGAATTTTAGGGAATACTGATTCAACCGCCTCTTAGTATTTTGAGTGTTCAACAATTGGTATCAGAGCTTGGTTCCTTCAATTGTCTTGATTGTTGAGGTAGATCTTGGAGGTTGAACACATGGCTAGAAGGAAGTATCCTATTCCTCTAGAAGAGATTATCCCTAAAGGGTTTACTAAAGAAGATTGTGAAGTTGATATGGAAGGAGAACTCAAATCAACTCTTGATGATTTGGATAAAGTAGAAGTTGAGAATAGAGATCTAAACAAGGATCTTAATCATGCAGATGAGTGTATCAAGAAGTTAAGAGAGAAACTCAAGAAAGCTACAAAAAGAATCAAGGAAAAAAATGAGTAGTTGAAGCAATCAAATGAGACTATCACCAATATAAAAGTGCAAGTTGAAGAAGGAAAAAGAGTTGAAGACTGCTTGAACACCAAATTAAGAGACAAATTTGAAGAATGTTCAAAGTTTGAACAAGAGATTGTAACTTTGAGATCAGATCTAGAGAAAGCAAAGAATCAAGAAGACAAATTCAAGAAGAGCTCCACAATTCTTGATGAGATAATTGCAAATAAGAAACCTTCTAAGGACAAAAAAGGATTATGGTTTGTGAAAGAAAAAATTTCAAAGGTAAATCAAGCTCCAAACAATGTTGAAAAGAAGAATGACAAGAACAATATCAAGCAGGTCTAGAACTAGAAGAAAGAATTCAAAATGCCTCCTATCAAACAACCTCTTGTATAAAGGTATTCATCTTTTAATGGTTAGTGTTATTCCTGCAATAAATTTGAACATGGAGCTATAAAGTGTAGAAGAATAATCGTTATGTGACTTTTTCCCCCAAGAGAAGAGAAAGTTATGAAATAACCCTTTAGAATTAAAAGAGAGATAGAAAAATAAAGGATATTATGATCCTATTGGTTAAAAGATATTAATAAAGAATATGTATAAAAAATATTTAAAAAGGGGAAGAATAATAATTTATTTTAAATAATTATTAAAAGGCAACCTTTGTGAAAGGGTGTGATGGTTTGGAAACCATCCCCTTAGGCTTATATAAGCATTTATGTGAGACTTGGAAAGGAAATCAAGAATGGAGAACATTCAAGGAAGAAGAAAGTGGTTGGTGAGCTATGGACAAGATAGAGAAGGGGGAACATCTTATGTGTATGTCCAACTTGGGGTGCAAAAGTGCACTCAAGACTATCCTAGCTAGGGCTTGGGTATTGCACCATGGTGTTTAGCATTGTTCTAGTGGAACCAACACTCGTGTAGAGCCATGAAGTCCATTTATTTATCCTATATTTCTCCATAGTGAGAGCCAGTACCATAGACATATTCCTAGGGCGATGGTGGCTTTTCTAGGTGTTATTATTTAGAAGAGTATTAAAACCATTGATTCTATAATATATTGAGAATATTATATATATGATTTTGGTGTTGGTCTATATGAATTATATAGATATGCGATCCAATTTACTATCATGATTATTTACTTTAGAAACCATGTTATTTCCTATCATAGTTACATTGGTTATTTTATTAGTTAGTCACATTATTTTAGTAACATTACATCTTGTGAATTATCTTAACTCTAACGTTTAATCTATTAAATTTGCTGCTAATATTTAAACTACTTTAGCTAGGAGGAAAAGTGACATTACATTTGGTATTAGAGCCTAATGATTGGGCCTTAATACCTTTGGAATTTCCTTTAGTTGTAGAAATTTCATGATCCTTGTGTATGCCTAAACTTGTACTTTCCCTAATCTTTGAGTCATAAGACTTTATTCTATAAGACCCTTATGCTAATTTTATTTTTGTGTTTGTTCACTAGCACTATTGAAAATCCTACATCATATGTGTCTTCATATCCATATTTAAAATCTCGTCCAAAGTTAACATTTCCATCAAAAACTCTCTAATTACACTTAGGTTCATCTTAAGGTACCATGTACATAGCCAATCAAAATATTCTCTCTATGTGTTTTTGAGTAAGATATTGACCTACAAAGATATTCTTGTGCCCTACTTGAGGGTTAGACACATTATCAAAATCCTAAGAACGTTTCACTCTATATTATAGGTTCATTTGTTTTAAATCTTAGTGACTCATTTTCAATAGTGGTAAGCAATTTTGTCATTTCAATGACAAAATATCCCATATAACACTTTCTCATCCTAGTTCCTATCTATTATAATATAAGATATTTAACAATACTAATAATTAGCTTTAATATTATATGTGTATCCTACCTTGTAAAATGAACAACACATACTTCTTTATTATTCATTTATTATGACATATGTTCCATAAGAATATATTCAACCATTCCTTCAGGGATGTGGTTGGAAGTTACTTCAACATGTATTTACAGTTGATTGTTATAATAATATGTATTTACAATTGATTATTATAATAATTTTGTGAGTTTCTTAAAGCTTCCCAACCCCTCACACATACATTGGAGTTTTAATTATTTGGAATGTGTGAATGACACACTTCGAATATGGCGAAGGTTTTAGATAGTCATGGATATATCCACGTATCAATTATATTCCCATATCAAAGGCCTCATCGAAGGTTAAAAAAAAAGTAAGGTGAAAGATTCAAACCTTTGTGGAGATTCACAAGGTGCGTTGGTGGTCTGTTTTCCTCATGTTCTAGAAAGACATATATTCAAAACAGTTTACAACTATCTTCTTCACAAAAAAGCACTCCTAAATTTATTCCTTTAACATTCTACAAACTTCTTCGATCACTAGTTTTCATTTATGGCCAACTATCAAACCAAGTTTTTCTATCAAATTATCCTCCTTAATGGGCTTCCGTATATCATCATAATAATAAGAAATTTATTTTACTTTAAATGGATATTAATCAATTCCATTGCTCATTTTTTAGACACACCATGAATTTTATCATGTATATAAAACAATTTATGTTCCCTGCAAACATGTCAACCAAAGCATTGTTGGAAAATTGAACGCTCCTGAGCCTCTTAGTCTCACGTCAACCCCTTGCTTCACCTACCTGTCAAGAGCCCCCAATTTCAACGAGTATTTTTTTGGGATCTTCATCCCTACAACTCCTGAAAGCCCCTAAAGTTAATGTGGTAGGAATTTTTGAATTCCCAATTAATGTTGGTAGGTAATTTCAAATTTGAGAGGGGATGTTTGTTGAAGAAAAAAAGAATTGAAGTCAAATTTTTCTGTCAAGTTGGAGAAGTTGAATTCTTGAGCAGCAGCAAACTATGAAGTGGAATTTTTTTTGTTCTTTGTGTGATTCAAAGAATTTTCTAAGTAGCAACAGTTGCATGTTTGTTTTGTGATTGCGAAGTGATTGCTCCTAAAGAGCTCTGTGTAGCTCCTGCCAATGAGCTCCTAGTAGCTCCTGAAGTTAATCTATTTTGGTTGAGTAGCTAATGAAGCTCCTAGCAAATTGTAATTCATAGTTTAGAGTTTTCCTTCAGTAGTTTCAGTTTAATCTTTCCTGTAGTGTTCGTTTCTAGCTTATTAAATAGAAAGCAAGTTGCATGTCTCCTTGTTTTGTTTGTTTCTTCTACATTTGTATTCCCCTATTGTTTTGGGGAAACAGGGTAGAAACTCTATGTTTTTTGTGTATACAGAAAGTTTGAAATGGTATCAGAGCCATAGGCCCCATTACCTCATGAGTTAGGGCATTTTTTTTTTCTGGGTATTGAGTTTTTCTGTGTAAGAGACATGGTTGGAGATGAAAGAAAGAGCTGGCAGTAGCCACTATCCTTTAATAGACAGAACTATGATGTTTGGGAAAAGAAGATGAAGACCATAATGGCCACCAATGATTTGTGGGAGTTTGTGGTTAGTGGTTTCAATGATGTGACTGACCCAACAACATATGGGTAAAAGAAAGAAGTTGGGTACACAAAGAGGGGAAATCTCAGGGAAAAAAAGGTTCCCAAGAAATGTGTATGCATTTTCAAATAAATGCGTACGCGTTACGACTCGAGTACCCAGGCCTGGATCGGAACACGTATGCGCTCAGGCTCGCGTACGCGAACCTAGAACGCGTATGCGTTTTGAGAAAGTATTTATTTTTTTAAATAAACGGTTGTAATTCATTTTCCACCATTCTAAGCTGGGACAGAGAAGGAGAAAGGAGAGCATGTACGTGTTTTAGAGGACACAAAATTTTGACTGCCACCTCCTCCCATTGACACTAGCAACCTCGTCGACCTCCAGGTTAGTTGAATTCTTAATTTTTTTTGCTTTCTATCTTTTTTTTGTTTTTTAATTAGTATTCAATTTTTGTTTGTTTAGTGTATTTTAATTCAATGTTTTATTGTTTTTAATTGCATTTTTAAAAATCCAAAAACGTCAACGAAACAAAAAAAATTAAATTGTAAATTGAAAACCGTAAAAGCTAAACCTAAATTGAACACATTTAAAACTTAGAAATTTCAAAACCCTAGAAACCCTAGTTTACAAAATTTACATAGGTTAATCTTTGGACATAAACCCTAAAACGTAAACCTAAAACCCTATTTACCCTAATTTACGTAAACCTAAAATGGACTATTTACCCTAATTTACGTAAAACTAAAATGGGCTATAGATAGACTATGTGCAATATGGATAGAGCTAGACACATAAATGTTATTAAATCAAATAAATATTAAAATGTGAAACATGAATGATTTCTACCCATTTCTCTTATTTGGATGAGATCCTTTGTGAATTATGTAAGGATGCATTATGATCATATTTAAGCCTTAATTTATAGGATGTTATTCATAAGATCTATAGGACAAGTGTGTAATCTAATTCCTATTTTAACTCTCATATGTAGTGGCATTGTTCTAGATTAGGAAAACTAAATGTTGTACTTTCTCTAAACTAGTGTATCAAAGCTAACTTGTAGCATGAACATTTCAATTTGGAATTTAATTCAAATTACTTTTTTGAGAAACTTTAGTTTAGGGTTTAGGGTTTAGATCTCCTCTTCCTTTTTAAATCATCCAAGAGTGCTTAGAGGTCCAAATAGGTTCAAAATCCATCATAACTCAACAACTTACTTATAATTGAAATCTAAAATTCCTAATTGTTGATATATTGAAGCTATTCCTAGAATGTCACATATTTTATTCAAAGCACTAAGTTTAGGTGGTAGGGTTTCTCATTTACTTGTAAAAATTTATTCATGTGTCTTCTATATGTTTTCATGTCATCAAATCTCTAAATCTAAACCCTAAACCCTAATTTAGCATTCATTTTGTTGTAGGACCTTATAATTAAATTTGGTTGCCTTTCAATTCTATAACCAAATGTTTATTTTCTAATATTATTTATTTATTGAATTGATTAATTGATTCCTCATTTAGTGGCAGTTAGGTTCTTTTTTTGAAAATCAATGCACGTCTAGAATTTATATAAATATTCAAAGGAAGAGTCTATGTCATAGAAATGTTTCACAAAATATATGATTAGAAAAAAAATTGGGTCTAGGGTTTAGGGTTTAGGGTTTAGGGTTTAGATCTCCTCTTCCTTTTTAAATCATCCAAGAGTGCTTGGAGGTCCGAATAGGTTCAAAATCCATCATGTGTCTTCTATATGTTTTCATGTCATCAAATCTCTAAATCTAAACCCTAAACCCTAAACCCTTATTTAGCATTCATTTTGTTGTAGGACCTTAAAATTAAATTTGGTTGCCTTAGGCAACTCCACCAAATTTTATTCCCTTAAGCCATGGAACATTTTTTCCTAGTCTACCTTACTAGACATAGATCCCCTTAAGCCATCATATCACCCTAAATCATAAATTGATGTCTTAAGGGGTCCTAATATGAAATTTCTTAAGGGGATCAAAGAAGTTCTCAAAATTTGGTGAGTAGAGCTCAAGCTCATCTTTGTTTATTTTGTACATTGCAATTAGGTCACTAGCATATATCTATGTGTCCCTTTGAATGTATTCTATTAATTTTTCAGTCTTATCTTTAGTATTCTTTCAAAACAATGAATGAGATTATAAATTTTAATGTTTTTGTTAAACTTATAATTTCTTCTTAACTACTTTGTCCCACTATAGAGATCTTGTGTCTCTTAGATGAGTTATTGAGAGTTAGTTAGGCCAACTTGTATAGTGAAGTTGAAATAAAGAGATTGTGTAATAGTTATTATCTATTTTAGGATGGGTCAACACATGTGAGAGTCATAAAAAATTACTTACCATAGTATTTTCATGCATTATTAGTGACTGTGGTGTTGCCATTTTGTTATTTCCTAGGAATCCTTATGTCTATATATTGGATTCTTGGGGTAGAAGATGCATGCAATGTATCTTATCGAGTTATTATATCCCTTTTTTTAATAGGATTAGGATTTTTGATATCATTATTGTATTCTATAGAATCCCTATGAGTATATTATAACCATAAATCATCTAACAATGCATTGAGTTGTGTGGTAAATTAGAGGATAGTTATTGTTGAAATAGGATTCATAAAGTATATTTATATCTCTTTCCTTCTTATAGTTGCATATATTCTTATTTCTCTCTTTTTTCATGTTGGGTTCTTGCTTTTTGTAGAAACCCTTGTTTCCGCTAAACTCTGATCTGTCTGTGTTTTTGATTATTTTTGTGTATTTTGGTTTTTTTGAGGTTTTTGTGCATAAATGAAATAATGCGATTTTGCAAGAATTGAATATAAAATTCAAATAAATTCATATAACTCTGGAATGGATAAAATCTATTGAGAATACTGATGCCAAACTATTTATTGAACTTCCAAAATGATTACAAATGAGATCCAATAGCATGTAAGTAAAAAGGCAATGATATTTTTTATGAAAACCTGGTATTTGCAGCAATAAATGATCTTCAAGAAAATGTACGGCTGAAAAGAATATCCACTTTCTCCTTCTGTTAGTGACTGCAGATGATGCTGGGAAGATGTGCGCCTCTAGTGAAGAAGTCAGACTACCAACAAAGATGGCAATTTGCTCAAGAAAGAAAAGTACGGCCTTTCAAGAAATGTACGGCCTGGTATAGTAGATGTGCGGATTTTAGAACAGCAAATAAAGATTTGTACGGCCCTTGCAAGAGGTGCAAAATATGAAGCAAAGAATAGATGCCTCTATTTGTTGATTTCCAGATGAAATCCAGATTAAAACCCTAACTGGTGAATACTTTGTGAATGCTCTGTAATCTCTTCTAAATGAACAAATCTCTCTGAAATGCAATAGATCAGCTGGTATCTCACAGCCTCTGAATCGTAACACTGAAGATGGCTCATTCTCCAATGTATGTAGACAACAGAAACCCTAGGCTTCATTCTTCGGAAGAAGACTTGATCAATTTTCAATATTCAATATCCTAATGGCTCGATTTCCAAAGCAAAGCCTTATATTCTTTGAAAAGTGCGATTTTCTCCAAAAAGGCATCATTAAAATAATTTCAAACTTTTCACTTTTAATATTTCAATAGTTTCAAATCACATTTTTAATTATAAAATATAATTAAAAATGGCCCCTTCCATGATGGGCAACCCCCTTCAGCAGTCACTTAAGTTATAATATTAAAATATTATAACTTTATAATATAATCTCCAAAAATAATTAATATTTAATTAATCAATTAAATATTAATATCTCCCTCGAAAAGTATCTGATTCATGAACTGTCTGAAGCTGGAAAATAAGGAAGTGATTCTGCACGTGACCAAACTATACTGCTAAAAATAGCAAGGGTGCCTTGCTGAGTGCCAAATACTGCTAAAAATAGCAACTCAAGCAAACGGTGTCCGAAAGAGCCCGAACGAAAGCCAACTGGTCAAATTCTGACAACTGAAGCCAAGCCAAGCTCCATCAAGACCCTCTATCCATCCTATCAGCCTATGAGGGTCGTATAATAGGCTAATCATATGCTCTAAGAGATGTCAACTAGAAGGGGACATTACAGTCTACCCCTCCTGAAATTGCTTGTCCTCAAGCAATCTCAACTCTGGATGTTGTAGAATATCCTCGCTCTCCCATGTAGCATCCTCCACTAGAAAATCTCTCCATTTTACCAAATATTCCCTGATGGTCTTCCTATGCAACTGTCTCTCTCTATACTCCAGGATAGACTCAGGTACTAAAATCAACTTTCCCTCATCATCTAAGGGAGGTAAAACCCTAGAAGGTACCACATAGTGTCCCAACGCCTTCTTGAGATGTGACACATGAAAAACATTGTGTACCTTGCTCTTTGCCGGAAGCTCTAGCTCATAAGCCACCTCTCTAACATGCCTCGGGATCCTGAAAGGACCGTAATATCGTGGCTTAAGCTTCTCTGACCCACTCTTCCTAAGATTCGATTGATGGTAGGGCTGTAGCATAAGATAAACCATGTCACCCACATCAAAAGACCTCTCTGTCCTCTTCTGATCTGCGTACTGCTTTTGCTGATTTTGTGCCTTGGCAATATTCTCCTTGAGAGCCCTCATAGTATCCTGACTCTCTTGCAACAAGTCTCCAACACTCGACACTCTACTGTCACTCAGTAGCAAATCCAGGAAGCTCGGTGCCTCATAACTGTACAACGCCATGAAAGGGGACATATGAATGGTCATGTGGAATGTCATGTTGTAGCAATACTCACACAAGTGAATCCACTTTACCCATGCCTTTTGCTGCCTTGCAATGTAGTTCCTGAGGTAACCTTCCACCCATTTATTCACTATCTCCGTCTGCCCATCGATCTGTGGGTGGTAAGTGGTGCTCAGTGTAAGCTCGGTCCCACAAAGTCTGAACACCTCTTGCCAGAAGTGACTCAAGAACTGACTATCTCTGTCACTCACTATGCTCCGAGGCAACCCATGTAGTCTGAATACCTCATGGAATAAGACCTCTACCACCTGTGTAGCTGTGTAGGTAGTGGTAATCAGAAAGAAGTGGGCATACTTCGTCAGCCAATCCACAACCACATATATGCAATCCCTTCCTTGGGCTTTCAGCAAGCCCATAATGAAATCCATCGACAGGCATTCCCACTTCCTATCAGTAATCGGAAGTGGCTGCAATAATCTTGTCGGGTACATGTTCTCCTGCTTGTTCTTCTGACAAACAGGGCACTCACGCACATACTGAAGAACATCTGCCTTAAGTCCTTTCCATGTAAATCTCTCCCGAATTTGTCTGTAGGTTTTGAAATACCCGGGATGTCCTACTGTAGGTACATCATGAAAGGCTCGCATGATAATGTTCTTTACCTCTGATCCTGGGACCAAATAAATCCTATTCTTGTAAATGATCAAGTCATTCACAAGCATATATCTGGTGTCGATCGTCGATCCCTCAACAATGCTAGATGCCCATGTATCCTTGGCATACTCTGACACAATCATATGCCTCCAATCCTCTGTAATGTGAACCATAGAGCTCAAATAAGGCCTACGTGAAAGAGCATCAGCTACTACATTATGGGTACCTTTGATATAAGATATATCAAAGTCATATGCCTGCAATTTACTTGCCCACTTCTGCTGATGATCATTGAGATCTCGCTGCCCTAGGAAGTGTCTCAAACTGTTGTGGTCAGTTTTGATGCAAAATTTGCTGCCAACAAGATATTACCTAAATTTTGCTAAGGCATGCATCATAGCGAGCATCTCCTTATCATAAATGATGTAGAGTCTCTCTGGCCCTCTGAGTTTATGGCTCTCATACACAATAGGGTGCTTGTCCTACATAAGCACCGCTCCAATTCCCTCACCCGAAGCATCGCACTGAAGCTCAAAAGGCTTCGAAAAGTCTGGTAGTTCCAACACTGGGCACGTAGTCATCAACTCCTTAAATCTCACAAAACATTCCTGTGCCTCAAGAGTCCAACAGAATGCACCTTTTTTCAACAAGTCCGTCATAGGTGCGGCATGTCATGAATAGCCATTCACGAATCTGTGGTAAAACCCACAAAAACCAAGAAATCCCCGCAACTGTGTAAGGTTCACCGGTGTAGGCCAATCTATAATAGCACGGATCTTCTCAGGATCCATCCGCACTCCCTCTGCACTGATAATATGACCTAAGTATAACAATTCGGTCATCCCCAAATCACATTTGGACTCCTTGGTGTACAAGGACTCCCTCTCCAAAATACTGAGCACAGTCTCCAAATGAGCCAAATGCTCTTGCCATGTCCTACTATAAATAAGAATATCATCGAAGAAGACCAGTACAAATCTCCTCAGTAGTGAATGAAAAACCCTGTTCATGGTGGACTGAAAAGTAGCTGGCGCGTTGGTTAGCCCAAATGGCATCACCACAAACTCGAAGTGCCCACAATGACAACAGAATGTCATCTTCTCAATGTCCTGCTCACAAAACCTGATCTAATGATATCCTGACCTTAAGTCTATCTTCGTGAAGTAGCATGCACCATGGAGCTCATCAATAAGCTCGTCTATACGAGGTATTGGATACCTATTTTTGATAGTCCTCTTATTCAGGACTTTGTAGTCTATGCACATGCGAAGGGTGCCATCCTTCTTCACCAGAACAACTGAAGAAGCAAATGGTTATTTGCTTGGTCGAATGTGACCCATAGCAAGCAACTCCTTGATCATTTTCTCGATCTCATCTTTCAACCACTTGGGATGTCTATAAGGAGTAATCATAACGGGCTTAGCACCCTCCTTAAGCTCAATAATATGCTCAATGCCCCTGTCTAGAGGTCTCCCTGGTGGAATATCATTGAATACCTTATCATGCTTGATTCTCAACTACTGTATGTCAGGATGATACTCAGTCTTCTGCTGTCCCTCCTGTATAGGTGCCAATGTGCACTCGGCAGCCCACTCTACCATGTCGTGTCACATGAGCCTCTCCATCCGACGAAAAGAAATAGTTTTGATGTTGCTGTCCCATATTTCCTTTAGAATATGTGTCTTCCCATCCACATCAAAATGGATCTCCATATCCTTGAGACAAAGAGTGACTTCCTCAAGGGAATGAAGCCACTTCATGCCCAAGACTAAATCGATATCTCCCATGTTCACTACGTAATAATCAGCCTTGAACTCATAGTTGTTCAAGTGCAAGGGGAGATCCTTAATCATGCGTTCACACCTAAGGGTGTAACCATCGGCCACCTTAACCCTAATTCCTTCGAACTCCTCAGTGATGAGTCCGCGTTTCTCAACAATTCTAGCATCGATAAAATTATGTGTGGCTCTTGTATCAAGAAGGGTAATGACCCTTTGTCTTGCCAAAACTCCATGAATCCTGAATGAACCCTCCTACTGAATGTTAGATAGGTGTGCCTCCTGAATCTGAAGCTCTGACTCTGCCTCTGCCTTAGGCTCTGAAGCCTCTGATTCTGACTCCTCAGAACTCTCCTACTATTCGGAATTTTCTGATTCTGAATCCTCGTAGTAAGCCCACATCACTCAATTTTCATTGCCCTTAGGCCTCAAAGGACAATCGTGATTGGCATCATAGGGACCTTTGCAGTAGAAGCAAAGCTTCTTTCTACGTAGATCGTTAAGAGCCTCTCATTCCAAAGGTGGTGCTGCTGATTTACCCTTTGAATCATTCTTAAAATCTAATTTTTCTTTGTTAAAATCAGACTTCTCTCTATTTTTGTTGAAGCCCTTATTGTCCCTGAAAGAAGAATTGTTTCTGGAGTTGAATCTACTGGATGGTGCTGCCAACTCCATACTACGTGCCTTCTTCATCGCTTCCTGTAACAAAGGAGGATCAAAGGCTTTGATCCAGCCTCTCAATGGTTCCGTCAGTCCCTCCATGAAGAGCACTACAAGTCGCCTCTCTGAAATATTAGGAACCATAACTGATAACTTCTAAAAGTCACCAATATAAGACTCCAAACTACCACTCTGTCTCAACTGAGCCAAGTCTCTAAAATAGGATTCTGGATCCTTCCTGTCAAACCGCTCCACCAACCTATCAACAAACTCTTGATATGATGTAATCTGATCATGCTGGAGTGTCACCATCCCGTGGTGCCACCAATTGTAAGCTACTCCCTCCAGATGTAATGTCGCATACCTGATAGCATCTCTCTCAGCCATCAGATGCATTGTGAGAAATGTGTATAGCTTACTAATCCAGACCTGAGCTGTGACCTTGCCACTACCATCGAACATCGCTAGAGTGAGCCTATTTGTAGCATGTTTCAGATCATTATTCTGGTGTCTAGGTCTCCAATCCTATTGACCTTTGTGATGTTCTCTCCTCTATGTGATAAATTGGTCAAAAGTGATCCTCTCTCTGACCTCGGGTGGTACTAACTCCCACTCATCATTCACTGCCATAAGTGTATCAACGAACAATTCCTCATGCTCCTCACCTGCCATAGCCTCATCGGCCTCTTGTCTCTCAAAAGTAGGCCTAGTGGTCCTGTCTGTCATCCGTGAAGTAATCCTAGGTGCTCTATGTGATCCTGCATCACTCCTGTCCTCGTCACGATGTGCTGATGGTCTCCTCTGTGTACCTAACCTCTGGAGTACCACTGTCAACTGTTGTAGTACCTCGTTTGACTGTCGTTGACCTGCTCGTAAGTCTCTGAGAGCATGTAAAACCTATGCATCATCCTGATCTCTAGGGTTATGAGGAATTTATGTTCTATGAATATCTGTTATGTCAGCCATGTTTCCCGGCTGACTGTTCAAACCCTATTGCCTATCAATCAAGGCTCGTCTGCGTGTATAATACCTGTGTGACCCAAACTCTTGTGGCTACATAAGATTGCTAAACCCTCAGGATGGCAGGATTTAGCTCTGATACCACTGTGGAAACCCCTGTTTCTGCTAAACTCTGATCTATCTGTGTTTTTGATTGTTTTTGTGTATTTTGGTTTTTTTGAGGTTTTTGTGCATAAATGAAATAATGCGATTTTGCAAGAATTGAATATAAAATTCAAATAAATTCATATAACTCTGGAATGGATAAAATCTATTGAGAATACTGATGCCAAACTATTTATTAAACTTCTAGAATGATTACAAATGAGATCCAATAACATGCAAGTAAAAAGGCAACGATATTTTTATGAAAACCTGGTATTTGCAGCAATAAATGATCTTCAAGAAAATGTACGGCTGAAAATAATATCCACTTTCTCCTTTTGTTAGTGACTGCAGATGATGTTGGGAAGATGTGCGCCTCTAGTGAAGAAGTCAAACTACCAACAAAGATGGCGATTTTCTCAAGAAAGAAAAGTACGGCCTTTCAAGAAATGTACGGCCTGGTACAACAGATGTACAGATTTTAGAACAGCAAATAAAGATTTGTACGGCCCTTGCAAGAGGTGAAAAATATGAAGCAAAGAATAGGCGCCTCTATTTGTTGATTTCTAGATGAAATCCAGATTAAAACCCTGACTGGTGAATACTCTATGAATGCTCTGTAATCTCTTCTAAATGAAGAAATCTCTCTGAAATGCAATAGATCAGCTGGTATCTCACAGCCTCTGAATCGCAACACTGAAGATGGCTCGTTCTCTAATGTCTGTAGACAATAGAAACCCTAGGCTTCATTCTTCGGAAGAAGACTTGATCAATTTTCAATATTCAATATCCTAATGGCTCGATTTCCAAAGCAAAGCCTTATATTCTTTGAAAAGTGCGATTTTCTCCAAAAAGGCATCATTAAAATAATTTCAAACTTTTCACTTTTAATATTTCAATAGTTTCAAATCACATTTTTAATTATAAAATATAATTAAAAATGGCCCCTTCCATGATGGGCGACCCCCTTCAGCAATCACTTAAGTTATAATATTAAAATATTATAACTTTATAATATAAGCTCCAAAAATAATTAATATTTAATTAATCAATTAAATATTAATATCTCCCTCAAAAAGTATCTGATTCACGAACCGTCTGAAGTTGGCGAATAAGGAAGTGATTCTGCACGTGACCAAACTATACTGCTAAAAATAGCAGGGGTGCCTCACTGAGTGCCAAATACTACTAAAATAGCAACTCAAGCAAACAGTGTCTGAAAGAGCCCGAACGAAAGCCAACTAGTCAAATTCTGACAACTGAAGCCAAGCCAAGCTCCATCAAGACCCTCTATCCATCCTATCAACCTACGAGGGTTGCATAATAGGCTAATCATATGCTCTGAGAGATGTCAACTAGAAGGGGACATGACAATTTTGGCTTCTTAGTTACATGAGAAAGTACTAGTTGTTTTGAATACTATTTAAAGTTCTTATGTTTGTTTCATTCTTTAAATCCATGGTTAAATAGAAGAATTGGATTATTGTTCACCCTCATTACATGTTAGTTGTAGAGTTGATCTCTTAGTGACCTAGAAGCTCCCAAAAAACCTTGTTCTTCTATTTGGATGTACAATGTGATGGTTGTGGAATATTTTGGTTGCTTAAATTTCCTAGATAACCCTCTAGCATTTTTAGATATTTGTACTTGCATTTTTCTTATTGTTGAGAATGAATAATTTTTCCTTCACTTTGGGATTAGCTAGACCTAGGAGAGTATTCCTAGAGGTAGCCTTTAACAATATTTAATCACAAATAAAGATATATAAAATATAAAAAACTATAATAGTATCTATATACATGAAATTTGAAAATTTAGATAAATCAATTTATGTC
Source organism: Sequoia sempervirens (assembly GCA_007258455.2). Classification (NCBI taxonomy): domain Eukaryota; kingdom Viridiplantae; phylum Streptophyta; class Pinopsida; order Cupressales; family Cupressaceae; genus Sequoia; species Sequoia sempervirens. Next base: position 295,082 of record VDFB02109042.1, read on the forward strand.
CTTGGATTTAATTAAATTTTGTCATACTTGATTAATACATCTATTCATTTTGAATTGTATGACCTTAAAATGAAATTTGGTTGCCTTAGGCAACTTCACCAAATTTTATTCCCTTAAGCCATGGACCATTTTATCCTAGGACCTTACTACACATAGATCCCCTTAAGCCATCCTATACCCTAAATCGTAAATCGATGTCTTAAGGGGGAATTTGACATTTCTTAAGGGGATAAATTTGGTGAATATACTTATGTGTCCCTTTGAATGTCTTTTATTAATTTTTCATTCTTATCTTTAGTATTATTTGAAAATAATGAATGAGATTAAATAAATTTTAATAAAACCCCATAATTTCATAAATCTACCCTTCATATTAACAACCCCACACTGGACTCAATTTAATGTGTGTACATGCTATGAATTTTTAATGTTATGGATTTTATAATGTTATAAGTCAAATTGTCTTCAAATGAAATATATTTTGAATTTGTGCATGTTCAATGTGATTTTTAAATAACTTTCAAATTGTGTGCATTATTTAATTACTTTTTTGATATATATTTTTTATTTGTTTAACATGTAGTTGCCATATCATTGCTCACATGGATCCATTGTTTAATTTAGAGGATTTTATGCCCAATCAAGAAATTCCTATAGATCCCATACATCCCAATCCACCACATGAACATAACCCTAACACACCTCCACATTCTCCACCACCTAACCCCCCACCCCCTCCTATAGTTGATGAAGATCAATTAAGAGAGAATATCCGAGCAAACCTCATTGTCATTCAAGGAAATATAGATCTCATAAAAAATGAGCCTAGAGTCCCTCCCCATCTCACATGGTTTGCATCTACGATGCAAAGTATTGTCGATTTTGTTTGATCTATTGATGCAGACCTAGTTAGGTTCCATCAATGGAGAGAAGAGAGGAGACAATTCTATGTAGATGGATTGTCATATAAAGAAATCAATGACCTGAAAAATTACCATACAAGCCATGTGTCAATATTTTATTAATCCCCATACAAACCAACCCATTCCACCCACAAAAAAATGAATTTCAATTTTATGGTGTAGGCACCCGCAGATAGCTGCGCATGTTTGGGATAGATGGTGGATGGTGTTTGATACTCCACCACATGGCAACAGTGAGGTACCCTTATACTTTTTGAGAAAGTTATGGGCTGAGTTTGAGTTGGGTACAAAACCCAACTATTTTGATATGAGGTCATTTCAGGGAGTTGGGTGTGGCATGCCCCAACATAGACTAGGAGCACGTGTCGATCCTTAGCTACGTGCTCCAATTGCTGCTATCGTTTCTCTTCCTTCTCCTAGTGTTCCCGCTGCATTTCAGCAACAGACCATGTTATCGACATTAGGAGAATTAAGTTCACTTTTAGGACATCTCACTCAGCAGACTACACACGCGGCCACTGAAGTGGCCAATAGAGAGCATGGAGGCTGAAGCTATAGGGATACTCAGGCATCCACTTTAGGCGACACACATGCATCTAGGACGGGGTCATACCTGGATTTACTATATTCTGAGGATCGTCCTACATAGGTATGTTCATATTTTGAACTTAAATTTAATTCAAGTTTGAAATATGAAAAATCCATGTAAATAATAACATCAAACTATATATATAATATAATATTAATTCAATAAGTGTTTGGTGTAGACGCATGATCACGTAATGCCTGAAACTCAATATGATCATCATGTGCATATGTCAAGTGTTGTAGATCTGGGCTCACCTTTTGGACATGTACTTGAACCAATATATATTAAATAATTTGTGTGGATATATATCTAATTTAATTTGAATTTGTACACATGTGTGAATTGATATATTATATCTAGATGCAGGGAGGTCATACAATACCTAGTACTAACCAACCACAAGTTACAGTGGTGAGCACTCCTGAGACATCATCAACTCAGGTGCGTTCTTTCAAATGTTTGTTAAGTTTAAATTAAATAGACATTATAGATCTAATTTAATTTTTCATTTACATACACATGTGTCAATGATCTATATGAACTGTTGTACATCTATATGCAGGAATTTCATGAGATACCCATGGCAGGCTGCGCACCTAAGATATCATTGGCATTTATGCATGGGAAATCTCAGGTGCGTGATCATGAGGTCATATCATTCGAGGTTGTAAAATTTACTTTAAATCTCCTATACAATTTTTACAGACCTTTTAAATATATATATTCAAGGTTTTCACATATTGTTTGCTTTATATGAATATGCAAGATATAGTAGATCAGGCATTTGCATCTTCTCAAGTGACAGTTATGCTACCCGTTGAAGAAAATATGCCAGTTACAGATTCACATGATCATATGGTAATTTATGCATACTAGAAATCATTTTTACTATATAAATACTAGATATTTAATTAAATTTATTTTTATCTAAAAGTTTATATTTTCAAGTTTAAATATGTTTAATTATATCAAAATTTCTAAATAAATTTAAATCTAATTTCAAGTTTCTTGTACTCTTTTACAACATGATGCGGGTACATCTAGTCAACATGGAACAAAGAGGAGACTTGATTTGACCGATCAGCCTGAAAGTTAGATGGTTTTATATTTTATGGACTATAGATCTCTAGTTTTATTTAAATATATGTGTTGGACTTGACATATAAATTCTATGGACTATCTATCTCTAGTTTTACTTTGAACATGTTATTATCATATTTGTGTTTATTTATATATGTTGACTTTAATATGATGATTATATATGCACTCAATTATGATATCTTGTTATGTTCATTTTCATGATTATATGCACTCATACATTAGACTATTTATATTTTATTTAATTTTCAAGTATTACATGCACTATATAAATTCTTATCTAGAATCAAATTTAATATATATAATTTATCACATGGTTAGGTGACAAATTAAAACATTCCTTAAATAGTTTAGATCATATTCATAATAAATTAAGGGCAGGTAATTTTAACTATTTTCCAATTAGATAGCAAATATTTGAATCAATAAACAAAAAAACCATCTCCTTGTATGTATAAAATGTATAATCTATACAATTGAATTATTATATAAAATGTGGTAAATACAAGACATGAAATGTATTATCTATAAAATTGGAACAAGATATTTAAAAAGTGACATTGAACAAACATATATAATATATATCAAGATGTTTATTACAACTATATAATATGATGAAACATAAATGTGCATGTAGATACAATTAAAACTTATCAACTTTTAGGTGAAGACCAAAAATTGACATTTACATAGTCTCTTGATAAATAAAATTTTTCAGTTCAACAATCACTTCGTAGATCAACTTGATGAGAACCTGCAAAAATAATTAATGTAAGTAACTACAATTTTTATGAGTCATTTAAGAAAAAAATTCATGCGAGAAAAGAATAGTATATAGTAAATTCCATACAAATTCAAAATATGTTTTCCATAGGATGGATTAAGGGGACCCAAGAGGATATATAGCTTAAGGGGGGTCTTAAGAGAATGGCTTAAGGGGAGTTAAGAGGATGCATCTCATGAACCCTAGGATATGGCTTAATAGGTCCTAAGAGGATGGCTTAAGGGGAATTATGAGAGTCCTTTAATAGGATGGCTTAAGGGGATGTAAGAGGGTGGATTAATGGGAGTTGATAAAATGACTCAAAGGGATGTAAGAGAGTAGATTAAGGGGAGTTGATAGAATGGATTAAAGGGATGTAAGATAGTGGATTAAGGGGATGCATTTCATGAACCTTAAAATATGGATATTAATAGGCCCTAAGAGGATGGCTTAAGGGGAATTATGAGAGTCCTTTAAGAGGATGGCTTAAGGGGATGTAAGAGGGTGGATTAAGGGGAGTTGATAAAACAACTCAAAGGGATGTAAGAGAGTGGATTAAGGGGATGTAAGAGGGTGGATTAAGGGGAGTTGATAGAATGGATTAAAGGGATGTAAGATAGTAGATTAAGGGGATGCATGTCATGAACCTTACAATATGGTTAACAGGCCCTAAGAGGATGGCTTAAGGAGAATTATGAGAGTGACTTAAGGAATGCAATATTATGGATTACAGGGATGTAAGAGGATATGACTTAAGGGTGCTTTAAGAGGATGGCTTAAGGGAATGAAAGAGGGTGGATTAAGGGGAGTTGATAGAATGACTTGAAGGGATGCAAGAGGGTGGATTAAGGGGAGTTGAGATAATGAATTTATACTATCAATTAAATGTATCTAGAACTATATATAGTTACCTATCTCTATATTTCAATTCAATTGTAATATATGTGCATCTCCTCTCTTGTTTGTAAAGCATCTAATTTTGGGGGACCTGAAACAAAAAATGATATAAAACTTTAATTAGGAAATGATTAAATACAAATATATATATATATATATCAATTAACTATATAAACAACTAGATATACTTAACAATATTTATTTATTCTCTTGTACCATCTGCATCCTCTCTCTTTTTTAATGCATCTATGATTGTCTCATGATCATCCATTGAAAGTGTCCATAAAACTTTATTAGCAGGCCTCCCTTGATATCTAACTAGTTTTATATTGGTTGCCAAAATCAAATGTGAATAATGTATAATCTTCTTGTGTCTTTCATAATCTTCAAATGCAGGCAAGCCATTCTTTCTCATCAAATATTTTTGAAGCCAAGTGCCAATAACAACCACTAAACTAGTTGGATACTCAAAGTTGTCATCATCCACTCTAGGATGTGCCAACTTATGTTTTCTCTCAACACATCTAGCCAACCAGTAATCTGTCTCCTCTTCATTCCCCTCAGATGCAACAACAACATACACATGTCCTGCAAAAATAAATACAAAATTCAATAAAAAGTGACTTATATTTAATTCACATATAAACATATATACATACAAAATTCAACTCAATAAATAATGTACCTTCTTGTACAAGATTTGAAACACGATCATAATCATCTGATGCAAACACTTGATTATCTTCAATTATCATTCCATGTTGAACATTTGTCGATGTAGGCATTAAGGCTCTTTGTTGCCATTGTTCGACCCATTCCGTATTTTCGCATGTCTCCCAATCACCTGCACTACAAAATTGACAAAAACATGCCAACTCCCTTGTCCATATTGTCCATGTATTTGCATTTGAACTCTTAAACGAATGCCATTTTACAGATCCATTAATTGTTTCACAATCTTGTTGAGAAAAAATATCATTTTCTTCAACTAACCAAAAGAAGCGTCGAATTATTGAGCTCTCACTCGTTCTTGTAGATAATTTGGTATTGCAAAAATCTACAATTGCACATGCATCTCTAAATTTCGTAACATCCTCAAATTTTAGTTGCTCTTTAGCAAGAGCTCTTTTCACACATGCACCTGCTCCATCGTGTTCTCCCTTACCATGACAAGCTTCAAAAAAACTCCATATGTGTTGGATATTATTTTCCTTATGAACTCTACATAACCAATAAAACATTCTAGCATTTTTGAATTGACCTATGCAATTATCTGACCATATGAGATGTTCTAGCATCTGAATTCCTCTCTTTTAAATTTTTATAAAATATATCAAAACAATATTGTACAAACTCAGATGAATGTAATCGATTATCACTTACATAAAAATGGTACTCTCTCAAAAAAATTCTATTATCTTCTGTACTATCTTTTGCGTGTCTATAAACAATGTGAACAAATATAGCTACTTGCATTGAATTATAATACTGTGATTGAATTTCTTCTTGTGGAGCAAGAGTATAATTTTTAGCAAAATCAACAACTGACAATATACTTCCAATTGGGAATATGTTTTTACATAAACGAAATTGATTATCAAGCCAATGAGCATTATGAGCATGTTGAACATATTTAGGTACAAACTTATCTTTAAATTCATTAATAAAAGCATGCACACTAACTTTTTCCACAATTAGCTCAACACGTTTTCCAGTTTTTCCATCTTCTAAAGAATACTCAACATTTTTAAATTTTTTTACATCCACTAATTGTTGTCCAAATTCATCTAAACTACTTTCATGCATACATTCTCCTAATAATGAAAAGTTACCACATCTATTGCATTCTCCAGAAATGCATGCTTTTAAAAAAAATGAGTTTCCATTTAAAGAGGGATCACAAAACAAACCTGTTATAAAATATTTGATTCTTTCAAGTGGCATATTAATGCCACAAATGTCCTGCATAATTTGGTTAGCATGCAAAGTGCATCGTATATATCGAAATATATCATAATAATAACAAAATTGTACATGATTCTTACAACAACAAGAGATTTGTTGCTTATTAATTCTAACATACCAAGGTTTACACTTTTCAAATGATCTTTGACTTATGTTAATATTCAATGGTAAGATTGAAGCATTTAAATTTTTTTTATATAATTCAATTTGAGTCATACCTAAGAGATGCTTTGGATGAGGTTCACAAATTTTGGAACCCACCCTTACTTTTAAGACATCTCTAATGTTAGGTGATACTCTTGTATTATCATGCCAAAATTTATGGATTAAATATTTAATTTCATTAGTTACTTTCATGTCTGATCTTGGGAGTCTACCACTAAAACTCCAACATTGATTAATAGGATCCTTTTCAATACTTTCTCTTCTTTTAGCAGCTCTTATCAAAGTTCTAGGATTTATTTTTACACATTTACTAATCTTACTTAACATTCTTTTATCTGAAGTTGTTTTATCAACTAGAGTAGTTGTTATTGCACGACAAGCCGTATTCTTATCTTTTGATTGACTTTTCTTACCAATAACATCAATAGCATTAGCAACACTAGATATGACTTGTTCTACTAAATCATCTTTCTTTTTTGATTTTACAAAAACACCTAATTTTTTCATCACTTTTCTCATTTTCAACATTCTCATCAATTGCACCATGAGTTGACATTGGAATCCTAATTTCTTTCTATTAAAAAATATTTTATATATTTTATTTCCATAATTTCTAATTTGTCTCGAAGAAACTTTACCACGAAGGTTATCTAGCACATCTGTTTCAATTGTAAAAAAAGCATTTTCACCTTCATCCATAGGAGTTTCATTTTCATTCACACAAGGGGTTTCATTTTCATTTTCAAATGTAAAAGGGATTTCATTATCATTTTCATCAATATGAGGGATTTCATTCTCATTTACATTCTCATAAGATATAATTTCATCATTTTCTTGTTTCTCCATTGTTTCAACCCTAATATTATTGATCTCATCAATGGTGTATCTAGCTTAATCTAAACAAGCAATATCAATATTATGAAAACTTGGGTTTGAACACATACCTGGATAGATTGTTTGAATAGGTGCATTTTCCATATCATTGGGAGGTGGATTTGAAGACACACCTGAAGTTGTCTGCTTATCATTCAAAGTTGAAGTTGAAGGAACAGTTGGATTTATCTCCGTAATTGCATTTTCTTCTATATTCACCATCTCCACATTTGCATCATTTACATTCATTTCATTATTCATGGCTTCCTCTTCAACATTCTTGGAACTAGATGCTTCCAAATCTTTCATTTGACGATTCCTTTCTCTCCTTTCCCTTTGTCTTTTTGCCTTCTTATCTTTATTTGCTTGAACTTCTTCGGGTGTCATTAACTTTCTACATCATTTTTTTTTGTCTTTGCTTATCACCCATGGTTACCAAACCCTCTTTAATCACAAAAATAATAATTCAAGAAACTTATTCTCAAATTTCCACCTCCTTCAAATATTCAAATTAAACTATGTACTATGAAGATCATTTTTTCTATAAACTCTGAAGTACAAAACCATTATGAGTACATCCGAAAATTCACTTTTTCTAAATCTTTTTGTAAAAAGTTCTTGCACTTGATTCCACTTTAGAAAATTCAACCTGGACTTTGTCTCTTCCAACAATTTGAATAGAATATGCCCTACACAAGACAAATTTGTAATAAAAAACACAGAAAATGACACTTTCGGACCGTACTACAAAAAGGAATGTTGCAGGAAAATCATGTTTCACCAGAATTTTGTAAATTAGGGAAAAACGGCTATATTAGAAATGCGTACATGTTATGAAACACGTACGCGTTATGTTCAAGAAACGCATACGCGTATGCGTTGCGTTTTCCCAACGGGTCAATGGGTAACGCATATGCGTTATGAAACGCGTACGTGTTTCTTTTGAATAACGTGTACACATTTATTTAACGCGTACATGCTATTTAAAAGTTGAATTTCCACACCACATCTAGCCTTGGTTTTAGGCTTGGGAAAGGCTTTGCAATCCGAGCCTTAGCCTTTGACCTGCAACTAAAAAACTAAGGTAGATTGAAGAAGAATGTCCAACTTTGACAACATAGTTGATGGACTTTTTTTCTGAATGTATCTATAAAATTAAAACCCATTAGAGAACACAATGTCTAATTTCTAAATATATAAATTTTGTTAAAATTGGATTATTTTTGCTATTTTTTAATTAATTTCTATTCAAACTAGTCCTTTAAATTGAAATATCAAGTTTTTAAAGTTTTTTAATAACTTTTTATTGGTTAAGTTTTTTGTAAAAGAAATTATATGGCATCAAACTTCAGAAAATTCTCTACACAATGAAAAAAAAAAAGTCAAAAAATGTTTTGTTTAGGTCCAATTATGTTGTCCGTACACGTTGATTTTAAAAAAATCAATTAAGGCCAATAAAAAATTAATTAAAAAAAAATATTCAACCAAAAATTACAAAAAAAAATCCACATCAAACTTCATGTTGTTAGATCTCATTTCCCAAAAAAAATAAGCAAAATAATTTTATTTGGGTTAAAAAGTGTTGTCCATACACTTGCTTGGTATGGTAAAAAAACAGGGACTTTTAAAAATTGGTTTTTATAGATCCCTATCAAAATTTAATTTCTATAATCTGGGTATTTTAATAATTTACATATTTGGAAACTAGATTCAAAATTCTAGATTTTATAGTACTGACTTTTTTAATATTCATTGTGTAAGTTCCTCAAATTTTCAGTCCAAATGTGACAAATTCTGAAAAACAACAAAAATATTTCCACTTTTTGAGCTTTTTGTGTACCCAACTTCTTGCATCAGCCCATATGTTGTGCTCACAAACAACCAAAAGACCCAGTTGGAGTTGAGGAAAGATGCTAAGGCATTGAGTTTGATAGAAGCGTCCTTGACAGAGGCCATTTTTCCCAGAATAGCAACAACTAACTATGCAAAGGAAGCTTGGTAAATCCTCCAAATAAACTAAAAAGGGACTAACAAGGTCAGATTGGTGAAGCTTTAGATTGTTCAAAGAGAGTTTGAGATTCTTGAAATGAAGGAAAATGAGTCCATCTCAGTTTTCCATACAAGACTCTTAGGTTTGATAAACCAGCTGAGAGTGAATGTTGAGGTCATAGATGATTAGAGAATTGTGGAGAAAAACCTCAAGAGCTTACCCACGAAGTTTGATGCAGTGGTGATTTCCATTGAAGAGGAAAAGGATCTCACAAAGTTGTTCATTGATGAGCTAATGGGTTCTCTGCAAACCCATGAGTAGTGCCTAAATAGGTCTACTACTTCTTCCCAAGAGCAAGCTTTTAAAGCTCAATCAAATGCAAGAGGAAGGGGAAGAAGAAACAATGGTGGAAGAAGCTCAAGAGGTAGAGGTCGTGGAAACTTTGGACAAGGAAATGCTGAGGAGAAAGCTCGGCACAAGAAAATAGCCAAAATGGAGCAAGCAACTCTTAGACCAGCTCCTGAAGAGGCAAGAAGAACAGCAGTTCGTATCAGAAGAATGACAAGATCAATGTTGAATGCTACTACTATCATAATTTTGGGAATTATGCAAGTGAATTCTAGACAAAGCAGCATGATTAGTCAAAACAAAATGCAAATTTGGCATATTCGAATGTGGCTAAAGAAAATCAGTCCACAGCCTTCATCATGTGTAACATTGGTGAAAAAGGCAGCCCAAAAGTTTGGTATCTGGACAACGATTGCAGCAACCACATAGTGGTAATGAAATTCTTTTTTCTATCATTGATAAAAATGTAAAGTCTGAAATTAGAATGGGGAACAATGGAGTAGTTCCAATTGTGGGAAGAGGGTCTATTATGATCCACATCAAGCAAGGTGAGAAGGAGATACATAATGTATTTCTTGCTCCTGGGTTAAACCATAACCTCATGAGTGTTGGTCAGCTAATCTAAAATGGATACAAAGTGTTGATGGAGAAGGGTCAATGCATCATTTATAACAAGAATGAGAGGACGAAGGTGTTTGCAGTAGTTCAAATGACAAAGAACTGGATATTTCCTTTGAAGATTGAGACGTGTTTCTAATCTGAGTCCATTGTTGCATCTCTCATGAATGGAAAGTGTATAGCAGTACATCATGTAGTTCTAAAGAGCACCATTCAAAACCCCTCCAAGCTATGGCATCTTAGGTATAGACATTTAGGCTATGCTAGTTTGAGTCCTTTTTCCAAAAATAGAATGATTGATGGTTTGCCAAGAATAGTAGAGCCTAATGTTAGACGTGAGGCTTGCATTTTGGGCAAGCAACATAGGCAGCCCTTTCAATTGGGAAACTCTACAAGGGCAAGAGCACCATTGGAGCTGGTGCATATAGATTTGGTAGGCCCTATGCAAATCATATCTATTGGTAAAAGCATATTTTTTATGACCTTTATTGATGATTACAGCCATAAGACGGTCTATTTTTTCAACATAAATATGAAGATTTTTATAAGTTTTTATTGTTTAAGGCCCAGGCTAAAAAGGAGAGTGGACACGTGCCTAAGGTTCTAAGGTCAGATCGTGGAGGAGAGTATACCTCTAATTTTTTATGAATTTTTGCAAGCAAAATGGGATCAAGAAGGAGCTAACAGCTAGTTATACTCCGCAGAAAATGGAGTGGCTAAGAGAAAGAATCGGACCATCATGGAGATGGAAAGGAGCGTGATGCAAGAAAAAGGGCTCCTGATTGAATATTGGGGAGAGGCTATAGCAACAGTTGTTTATCTAATTAATAGAAGTCCAAAAAAGGTGGTCTGTGACAAGATCCTGCAAGAGGCATGGACAAAATACAAGTGGACAGTTGAGCACTTGAGAGTGTTCGGGTGTGTAGCATATGCACACATGCCTAAGGAAAAGAGGAAGAAATTGGATGACAAGGGTGAAAAATGAATTTTCATAGGCTACAGTGAAGATTCCAAAGCTTACCTATTGTACAATATGATCGCCAAGAAAATCATCATAAGTAGGGGTGTGGAATTCCTAGAAGATGAGTCATGGGATGGAGTGGTAGATTCTGACAACTCATAACTACTCCTGACAACTCCTGAAGAAGAAAAAATAGAACATGAAGTTCAGGAAGATGAGTCTGCAAATGCTCCTAAAAGTGTCAAATGAGATCCTAAAAGCTTCTGAAAACTCTCGACGACTCCTAACTGCTCATGAAGTAGGAAGATAGTCAGTAAGACAGTCAGGTAGACTGACACAAACAACCAGAGGATTGGCTTCTGAAGGTACCAGTAGAGCTCCTAAAAGCTCCCAAAAATTCCTAAAAGCTCCTGAAGTGAGAAAATAGAAAGGCAAGCAACCAAAGACAGCAAGAAGATCAGCTCCTGAAGAGCTCCTGAGAGCTCTTGAAAGCTCTAGAAAAGCTCTGAAAACACCAGTAGAGCTCCTAAAAGCTCTCGACAACTCCTGTAACTACCTATTTAATAGAGCAACAGTAGTAGTGAAAGTTCATATCCACCTCTCACCTCCCTAATGCCAAAGAAGACCAAGAGTCTAAGGGAGATCTACTAGAATGAAAGGTATGATGAAGAATTTTATGAGTGTGAATTTTGCATTATTTTCTCATAGTGATCCGATTTATTTTGAGGATGTTGTGAAAGAAGAGAAATGGTGTGAGGAAATGGATGGGGACATAGATGCAACAGAGAGGAACAACACATGGGAGTTAATTTATTGTTCTCCAAACAAGCAAGTTATTGGGGTGAAATGGGTCTACAAGACCAAATGCAATGTCGAAGGAAAAATAGAGAGGCATAAGGCAAGATTAGTTGTCAAGGGGTACAAAAAATTTTTTGAGAGAGATTATAATGAGACATTTTCCCCTATTGCAAGGATGAAGACTGTGCAGGCAATCATAGCTATTGCAACCCAACACAAGTGGAAGGTGTTTCAAATGGATGTGAAGTCGGCCTTCCTCAATGGAGTGTTGAAAGAAGAGGTTTATGTGGAGAAACTATTTAGATATGAAGTTTTGTGTCAAGAACACAAGGTGTATAGGCTGAAAAAACTCTTTATGGGCTAAAGCAAGCTCCATGGGCATGGTACAATAGGATTGACTCATATTTGATGAGCAATGGCTTTAGCAAAAGTGATGGTGAGCCCACTCTTTACATCAAGGCAGCTAACGGTAAGGTTTTAATTGTTGTCTTGTATGTTGATGATTTAGTTTTCACTAGGGATAATGATTTCCTCATTGCTGATTTTAAAGAAGCACATGAAAAGAGAGTTTGAAATGACAAATTTAGGTCTCTTGAGATATTTTCTAGGCATAGAAGTAAAACAAATCCATGATGGTATATTTATCTCTCAAGAAAAAAATGCAAATGAGATCTTGAAGAGATTTAGAATGTTTGAAAGCAAGCCCGCCCCAACACAAACAGCCATAGGTCTAAAATTGAGCATGGAAGATTGTAGCAACAATGTGGATCCAACCATGTTTAAGAGTTTGGTTGGAAGTTTAATGTATTTAACAACAACTAGGCCTGATATAATGCATAGTGTGAGTCTTATTTCTAGATTTATGGAGACTCCAAGGGACACCCATTGGCAAGCAGGTAAAAGAATCATGTGGTAAGTGAATGGCATCAAAAGATATGGAATTTTGTACACAATAGCAAATGAGTTTGGGCTAATTGGTTACATAGACAATGATTGGGCAAGAAGTTTGGATGATAGGAAGAGCACATCGGGTTATGTGTTTCATTTGGGTTTGGGAGTCATTTCATGGGCTTACAAGAAACAACCCATCATTTCCCTATCTACAACAGAGGTTGAGTATATTGCAGCAAATGCAATAGCATGTCAAGCTATTTGGCTAAGCAAAATCTTGGCAGATTTGAAGGAAGAACAAGAGGATAGAACAACAATCTTTTGTGACAATGTTTCATCAATGGCTTTAACAAAAACTCATATGTTTCATGGAAGAAGCAAGCACATTGAAATCAGGTATCATTTTATCAAAGAATTAGTTTAGAATGGTGAAATTAAAATGGCATTTTGTAGGTCTGAGCAGCAGCTAGCAGACATATTCACCAAGCCTTTGAGCAAGGACAGTTTCGAGTGCCTAAGGAGCAGATTAGGCATTGTTGATTTGGATCTGGATTGATACTATTTTTTTGGCTCAGGACCAAGGGGGAGTGTTGGAAAATTTAATGCTCCTAAGCCTCCTACTCTCACATCAGCCCCCTACTTCACCTACCCATCAGGAGCCCCCAATTTCAATGGCATTTTTTTGGAATCTTCATCCCTACAACTCTTGACAGCCCCTAAAGTTAATATGGTAGGAATTTTTAAATTCCCAATTAATGCTAGTAGGTAATTTTGAATTTGAGAGGGAATGTTTGTTGAAGACAAAAAGAATTGAAGGAAGATTATTTTGTCAAGTTGGAGAAGTTGAATTCCTAAGCAATAGCAGACTGTGAAGTGGAATGTTTTTTGTTCTCTGTGTGATTCAGAGAAGTTTCTGAGCAGTAATTGCTGCATGTTTCTTTTGTGATTGAGCAGTGATTGCTCCTAAAGAGCTCTGCATAGCTCCTACCAATCAGCTCCTAGTAGCTCCTGAAGTTAATTTGTTTTGGTTGAGCAGCTATTGAAGCTCCCAGCAAATTGTAATTCGTAGTTTAGAGTTTTCCTTCAATAGTTTTAATTTAATCTTTCTTGTATTGTTCACTTCAAGCCTATTAAATATAAAGCAAGTTGCATGTCTCCTTGTTTTGTTTGTTTATTCCACATTTGTATTCCCCTATTGTTTTGGGGAAACAGGGCAGCAGCTTTGTGTTTTCTATGCATACAAAAAGTTTGAGAAGCATTTCCATCACATCTAAAATCCTTCTATTATTCATTGATGGGTGCCCATACCGTAATGTGAAGCTACCATTTTGGTATGGGCACTCAGGATTCTAACAAAGGTTATAGATTTGGATTTGTACCCACGCCATTTCTATTCGCTTAGAAGCTTCAAAATCCTTTTTCGTCAAATTATACATTTTTTTCAATTAGGACATCCTACTAGACAACATTTCTTTGAGACATGTTTCTAGGAGTGAAAAAAATTTAGATGAGAACAATAATTAGTAACTCCACTCACCATCAATTGATGAAAGTAGGTGAGGATACTTCATCCTACGGCATGAAGAAACTTGTATCTTGCTCTCCAATGATCCAACTCAAGAGCATGACGAGGTATATATAAATTCTCCTTTGAATGCAACACATCTAGAGAGCTCAATCTTAGAGTATTTATTCTACATTGTAGCCCATGTTTTGTTGATGAACCAACAATTATTACCAATCTTTGCATTGAATGTTTGTGTTGAGTCTTTTAGGCTAACATCAACTGTAGTTCTTGATCATACACATTTTAGGATAGTAACATGTTTCTAGACACGATGGTACTTGAAAAATCCAATTGTTGGTCTTAGAATTTTCTTTCCAACATCTCCTTCAACCAATTTCTCATGCCTAATAAATATCTAATAAAATCCACATGACATGGATATTAATGGATTCCAATGCTTGGTCCAAAGTTACCATTCTAGAGTTGAATCCACATTCCATGGACATTAATGGATTCTTGTGCCTGATCCAATGTTACCATTCTAGAGTTGGAGTAGAGGACCCTATAACAAAGCTATAGAAATTTCTTTTAATCCATTATTCACATTTACCCTAGGCTATGGATACTTTCATTTCCTTGAGGATTTCTATCAAATAATTCATACCCTTATCATTGATAAGACTATATTTATTTAAGGCATTCAGTCGATATTTGGTATGCCTCGTTGATGCTTCCACAATTTGGAAGAATAACCATTATGCTTTTGTGGGCACTAATACCTTGATTCAAAATATTTAGTGTGTACATCATATATTTATGGATTTTAATACAAGTATAAGGATAAAAATTAATATTTGTTAAAAATATATATTTAATATTGTAAACAAAATACATTAAATTTAATGTTTGGATGGGAATAAGTTATTAGTATAAAGATGGTCAATTTTAATACTATTTTTATGTATTACATTATGTGAAGTTGGTTAATGGGTCAAATAAGATAGTGTAGTATTAAATATCTTAAAATAGATTTTCAAGGACAAAAGTATTTAGTGAGAACTTGGATTTCATATTTAAAAATAAGTGTGATGTTGATTCAAGATATACTTTGTATTATACTAGTTAGAGGTGATAAATTATATGGACTAAAATCTAGCACACTAGGTTTCTAAAAAAAATGAGATTCAAACTTAGTATCCTACTCATTACAAATAAATTCACCCCATATTAGTAAGATGGAAAATAATTTTCTTTTGTAGGATTAGTTTTATGTGAAGTAACTTTAGCACTTGCATTATATGAAAATCAAATCATATCAGGTCCCTTACGAGTAAAATTGAATGAATGTTACAATGCATAAATTAGGTTGTATCATAGAAATCCAAAGTATAATATCAAGAGTGTTATAATTCAAACTTAGTTTTCTCTAAGAATAACCTTGATTATTCACTCACATAAATCCAAATATTTGAGGATTGATGGAACTCTAGAAATATCAATTTATACATCATAGGATCTCAAATAAACTTGAGAATAGATTTAGTGATATTAAAATCAATCTTCTGTTTAGCTCACATCCTCTTATACAAATAATTTCTTTATAATTAAGATATTCCCATGTCTATTGAGTTTTGTTTGGCTTTATATCTATTTTGAAAAATAGTTTTACCATGCTTGATATGTCTATTCAAAATTAAGACTATGATTTCTTACATATATCTATTTTAAGTACATTATAGGCCCATGACCCAAAAGTCCTTGGATTCACATTTTTAAATTGTTAAAATGACATTATCTTTGGAATGAGTTGATGACATACAAAATTTATTGGTGAATCCTCCAAACCTTTTGGAGATCCATTAAAATATTTATTAGATATGCAATTGCAGTTTGAACCAGTCACATCTACACAACTCCTACAGATACCCATATATCAAGGGCACATAGACATGAGAAAAATCTCTCCCCTACACAAACTATAGCTTGGTGATATTTTTTATGCCTCTGCTAGAAAGGAGATATTGAAAACTCGCCAGAAGAGCATAAAGCTGGTTGAGGAAGCAATCAAAGAGCTACAAGAAGGTATTTATGGTACAACCATTGATGATTATTTGATCAATGTGTAGAAGTTAAAATTATTGTTGGATTCCTTCAAGGATTACTCTTTTGGACTAGAAGAGAGATTAGAAAAATAAATAGAAAAGAAGGTCAATGATAGGAAATTGACCGAAGTATCTGATAAATGCAGTGTTGCACATGGTAAACTTCAAGAGAATTTGAGAGATGCACATAAATGCTTGGATAAAATAAAAAGTTTTGTTTCATTTTTTCTTAAAATGGCCTAATTCTACAAGGAGCATTAAGGACCAAATGGACTCAATAGAGTGACAAATTGCTCAGGCCTCTAGTGCATATGATCTGACCAATGATGCAAATGGTACAACAAGGATAGCAATAGAGAATCTACATAGATAATTTTCCAACTACAAGAACAAAAGGAAAATATCATAATGCAGTATTGTTAGCTTAGAGATCTAGTAAGTGCAAGGCTTATAGCCTTGACCAGAGTGTTAGCAAGTGCAGAGAATATGGCACAAAAGAACTTGATGCCTTGTATCCCACATGAAGGAGAAGATCTCATTCATATTTCAAGAGCCAATGCAGTTTTATTGTCTTCGTCAAGAAGGATTAGGAGATAGGAAAGAAGGACTAGGAGAAACACCTTGCAAAATTGAAGGTGTCCTGCAATGGTATTTTACCCTTTTCTACTTGATTGTGTACATTTTTTTTTGTTTATGCAGTTTCTGATTTTTGTGTATGCAGAAGTATTAGAAACTGTTACAATACATTTTTGGTCAATTTTGTTAGACAACATTGTTATCAGGAGCCTCTCTAATGTAAATTGTTGGAGAAGTGTTGAGTATAGGAGTAAAGCAATAAGGGGGAGCTATTCACATGTGTGTGTGTGTGTATATATATATTTGTAAAGAGGAAAATAGTTGGAGGTATAATCTGAGAAGTTTGATACTTTGAGCCCTTTTCCCTTGATGCCAAAGGGGGATAAGTTTGAGTATTTTAAGATTTTTGAGAGCATGTTTCCATCAATGACAAAGGGGTAGATTTTTGGAAGTTTCTTTTCCATTGAGGAGATTGTTGGAGACATAAATTAGCAACATGAGCATGATGTATAGTGTGAAGAGATTGTTGAGTGGGGAGATTGATGAAGGTTGATGAGAGTGATATTATATGGTGTTTACATTGATGGAAACCCATGATAGACATAAAAAAGTGTTATTCTAGAGAAGACCAAATGGTTTGGATAATTGCCTAAGTCTTGGAGTGTAGTTTTTGTGTTCAATGAACCAATTTTGTGGTTTGCATTGCTTTGCTATGAAGAATATAGTTATGAAATTTTGAGGTAATTTTGGTACATGTTGGAAGAGGCTAAATCCAAAGTTTCATGACTTCATGTCTTCCACGGTTGAAGATAGTGTTCACAGAGTATCAACTTTGGAAATGGTAGAGTTACAGTGACAAAGTGAATGTCAGATTGCTTCGCATTCCATCACAGATGAATATTCTATTGTGGAGATTTGAGGAAGTGTTTTTGGATGTCAGTAGTGTACTTTATCCAAGTTTCAAGTGTTTTGGTGGTTCGTGTGTTGAGTTATGAGTGAACAATTGGTTCATTTTGATATTACTTCACTAGTTTTCCTATCTGGTGCTAACCTAAGTATTTTGGGGTCATGCATCCATTTGAGTTGTGTAAGGAGTGGATTAATGGGAGAAAATATAGGTCATATGACCTATTTTTATGTGTTACATTTTTTGGTTCTTTTTGTAAGGCATGTATGTTGATTTTTTGTGCCAACAAGTTATGTGGTACATGGTACATCTAATTAGGTTTACCTAATTGATGTTTTGGGTTGTTGTAGTTTATATACAAGGTTGATTCATTGTGTGAATGTGGTGGATAGAGTATGCAGTGTGTGTGTGTGCAAGATATGGTGTAGAGAGAAGTGCAAATTGTAATTGTGGTGAAGCATGAAGTGTGTTAATTCAATTTTTTGAGCCTAATTGGAACTATCTTCAACATGTTGTAGATGCATTATAATCAGTTCCATCTCTAGCAGTGAGCCACCCTCTTTTCCATTCTGGTAGTTTGTCATTTCTTCTATTCTATGGATAGTGAGTCCTCCAGATAGTGAGTCCACCTGGCATTGATCCATTCTAAAACATCTTGTAATTGATTATAATATGTTATGAGCTAATCCTCACATTGGTTTTCCCTTTTTGGGTTTTCCACTTAAAAATTTAATGTTCTTGTGTCTATTGATGTGATGTATTCTTTTAATGTTTCTTTCATTACTGCTCATTAAATGAGATATTGTGAAATGTATTTTAAGTTAATGAATTTTAGGGAATATTGATTCACACCCCTCTCAATATTTTGGGTGTTCAACAACCTATGTATCCCCTAACACATAGTCAAAATGATATTGAGATACAAAAATCTCAAGGTTGTTAATGGTAAGGGGATTACATCATCCTCCAATAGTATTAGGCTCTCCTCATAGCCTATACAAAGAAAGGATATAGTACATTTAGTACTTAATCAAGATCAAACACAACAAATCTCACAAGATCCACCCTTTATACTTTCACTAATTCTAGGCATCAAACACACCACACACACATATTAAAAGGTGCAAAAGCTAAGTGAACAACAACCACTAGGTTTGTAACCACCTCATAGATCACCACACTCCCTTCACTAGCCATCACTACAACTGAGGGAGAGAACCAACTAATAACAAGCAAATGAAGCCCTACTCCAAGATTGCCACAATTGTTAGGAAAATATATCTACCTACTAACTCAACCAAGGAAAGACACATAAGCCTACCAAGCTTACAAC
>VDFB02109042.1:314485-394970 GCA_007258455.2 Sequoia sempervirens
TCATTTTGATCCTTATGATAATCCATATGGAATTCATCTTTTCCTCTATTCCAAAACATCCAAAAACACCTTTTAAATTCCATTTTTTCTAAATAAATTTACATGTAAAAACCAAAAATTTCATGAAGACTCCATTAATGGAGCTTAAATTTTTCATTTTTCTAGAACTTAAAATTTCAAAAATTGAACTACCATTTTGATTCAAATATGAACAACACTTGATTTATGTGATAAAATTCAATTTTCAGGAAGTTTGAAAAAATTGGGCATTATAAGGACACAAAATGGCCAAAATAAAAAATTAAGATTTAAAATTAAATCTACACTAATTGCATAAATTTCTCTCTTAAGGGTGAGCATGAAATCCAAAGCAAGACGCATCAACGAGATGAGAAGGAATGAGAAATTTACCTAGAGATTGGAAGCATACAAAAATAATGAAAAAATGTCATTTTTTACTAGATTTGAGAGGGGAATATCACACATGTGCAAATACCACTCTTTTCCTATCCCATTACATCCTCTCCCAAGCCATTCCCAATCAAATCCACCCAATTTTCCCAAAATCCATTTTTTTTAAAGATGATTTTTTGGAGCAAATTTTCTTCACAAAATATGAATAATTCAAAAATGATCAACTCTTTTCCTTTTTACCCTTTTTCCTATTTTCTAATTTTCCCTATTATCAATTTTTAAATTCATTTCTAAATTTCCAAAATTTTCATTTGAATAAAATAAGTACACAACACTAATTCATTTTCACTATTTTTAATCACATGATTAAATCAAATTTATACAAGCATTCCCAGCTGAAGAAATTTTTATGTTTAAATAAATTAACTTTGTTTTTATTTTTCCCCTTTTCTCAAAACATAAAAATATTTTGATAGACAACACATGCAATTATTTTATTCCGAAATTTTCAATTATAGAAAATGAGGAAATTAACCATTAACTTAAATCCAAAATTTATTGGTAACTCACAACATAGATAGACTTCATAATTGTCTTTGTTCAAATTTTGGATAGCATAGTGTCAAACATGATACATATCATACTCAATTTGAGTACGATTGGGGAATACAATAGGGAGGCCCAATTTGAAATCTTTTAAATAACCATAGTTGGGGAATAACTCAAACTTGTGTAGCTAGGTGGAGAAATAACCATATGCCTTTAACCACTCTACACACATGTCAAGCTTACTGGCTCAATATATATAACACCATACTTATCCAATGAGGTATAACATCACATAAATGTAAATCAGTCAATCGAAATGATATAAAACCATGATAACATTCATTCCAATGCTAAAATATAATATGCATATCCATGAACTAAATAATAATGATAAACTAGACATTTAAGAATCACTCATGCCTCTCAAGAATTACCAAAACAACAAAATGTATTAAGTACTAAAATGAAAAAAATTGGCTTCACCTTTCTCCACCCTTTGATTAGGGACCTAGAAAGGGGCAACTTTCACTCACTTTCATTCAAGAACAAACCCTTGAGATTTCCTTGCAAAGGAGAAAGAAATCTTGCAAGAGGGTTGTTCTAAGGACTAAAAATGATCTAATAAGGGGTTCACCACCAAGTTGGAACTTGGAAAAGATAATGAAATGAAAGGTACAATGAAAAACCATAATTGAATGCAAACTAACTCTAAATGACCTAGAAAGATGAACAAAATACAATAGAAAATTGTAAAATTGAAAGTGTGCACATGGGAGACTAAAGAAGGTGAAATGGGGGTCTAGATCACTAACAAATCTATTGTCAAGGCTTACTGGAACTCATTCGCCAAGCTAGGAAAATCAGTCCAGTTTCTGGGAAAATGTACAGGAGCAGGTTTCTACCAAAAGGGTATCCAAATCTATAAAAGTCTCTGTTAGGCTTGTACAGTGGGACTAATTCACTAATAATGGTGAATCAAGCCTGTATAGTGGGACAAATTCATCAATAATGATGAATATGATAAAATGAGACTAAGGAATAAACTATTGTGAAAATGACAAGGATGATAAAACGTGTCTTTTCACCCATGAATGGAATCTTTGAATAGCTCCACTTGAAAAGAACCACCTACACACATAGAGCTAGAAAAATGTTGGGGCTTTTTTAGAGGACTACCTCAATAATTCCCCCGCTTTGGTGTTCCCACCTCCACAAACAACTAGATAGCCATAAATTATAGAAAGCAATAGAGAAATAGAAAGGAAATAGAGCAAAAACAACAATATGTTATTCAATAAATAAAATGATGCAAAGAGTGAGAAATAGTGAATAATATCACCTTCACAGCTACAAGCACTCAAGGCAAGTAGTGTAAGGAATAAGCTTGAAAGTCTCCAATGGTGGTGTTGTTGTATCAAGAACATGACATAGGAAGAAAAACTAGTAGTTACAACAAAGAAGCGGTAGTGTGGAAGCTTAGAAAGTGAGAATTGAGTGAGTCTTGAGTAAGAGAGAGTGGATTAAGTGAAGAGATGCAAGGAGTGAAAGAATGTGAGTTGATCAATTTGAACTAGAAAAAGGGAGGTAAAAGACTTAGTTTTCATCAGTGAAGGAAGCAGGAGATGTTATGCTTCATGACCAATGGAGAAGTGTAACACCTCCATGGATTCTAGAGGCAAGAATCTTGTTAGGATGGAAGCATTGCATGCAGATGTCAATGCGGTGCATGCACATCCCTGATAGAGATTCCTCCACCAAGACAAAAATATTTGGCCAAGTAGAATGAGCAAGGTGGCGGCGATGAAATTGCATCATTGAGTTTACATTTTCTTAGGTAGGGATGCAAATTCACTCCATTACAGTAATTAATATTTTCTTTGTGATTTCCTTGTTTGTGTAATATGCTCATGGAGGTGGAACCTTCACGCTGGATCACACTATCTACTCTCATTAAAGAAAACAAAGTGAAGTTGTGGAAATTTCTAGTCAAAAATATCATAGAGGGGTAGGGTACATGCACTCCGAGCTATGATTGAGTCTCCACCTTAGAAATTTGGAAATTCACACCATGGGCTCTTAGCTAGAATCTCAAATCATCTTGATTTCACTTACAAAATTTTTACTAAACCATCAATAAAAAAGATGCATCTATATTACTCCAATTTTGTAACTATCTTTGGCGGAGAAAAAAATTAAATGTGAAAACTATGACTCTAATCAAATCACTTCACCTTCTAATTAATTGGAAAATGGATGCTTTATGGTTTAGGTCATAGAACACTTTTCTCCAACTAACATTCAAGGATGCCCTAGGATCCCAAATTGGACTGACTATCAACACAAAGGTGATTCAATTCTCAACAAGGGAGACCTAGGAAGATTCCTTAGGCTTCAAAGGGTTCACCACCATGAAAAATCTTAGAAGAGACAACTTGATATTCAATTCACAAAACCTAGTAATGCAAGCCAAACAATGAGTGCAAATGACAAAATTAAGTAATGCCAAGTTAGGATGTATGTACCTGGCAAGTTTGGAAATATGATGAGGATTCTAGAAATGCAAAAATGTTATCAAAATATGCTAGGGATGACTAAGACACCCTTACTATCTTCTTAGTCCCGCGCTGCTATTTTTTGAGGCAAACATGAAATCTTCCAATGTCGGAATAGAATTTGAAAGAATCTCTAGACCTAACTAAGATGCCCTTACTTTCTTCTTAGTCCCGATCTAATATTTTCTAATTTCATAATTTGATCCTGAGGTTCAAGGTTTGCACTTCCTTCTTCTCAAATCTCAGGTCCTTAAACTCCCAGATCTTCAAGTCTTCAACCTAATCTGCAAACACAAACACACAAGAGAAGAAAAACTTGTTGATTTGTTAGTAAATGGGGGTTTTCCTTGGTCAAACCCCTTGTTTGGTGATTAAACCTTGGAATGAAATGGAATAGTGAAGGGAAATGATGAATGAAAAAAGTGCTATGTTGCAACTCACCAAACCCTTGTTATGAAATCTGCAAACTTGTGTGAAGTGGCTAGCTTGAATGTAGATCTTGAATTGAATGAATGCTTGATAGATCTTGACTTGAATTGCTCACTTGAATCAAAACCCTACATCACAAATTTTAGCTCAAAAACACACATGATGCAAGAATATCATTGATATGATGCTTGAATCTTGATGATGGCTCCAAATGCTTGATGAATTGCTCTTGAATGCTCTTGTGAACTCAAACTTTCTATAAGGATGAACACTTGAATGCTTGGGATGAAGATGAGTGAAAGAACCTTGTATTTATACTTATCCATGCTTAATATCCCGAAATTAAACCACACCAAGTAGAAATATGAAATCATTAATTAAAGGAAGCTAAATCATACCAAGATTTGAAATTAAATCCAAAAAATAACCTAAGTGGGACTAAGATGCCCTAGGTGGCATCTTAGTCCTAAGACTGGAGACTCGGGGCACAGACTCCAAAAAGGGTGCCTTTTAAGGTGCTTTTGAAATTAGGGTCCCAAGACCTTTGGAGGACAAAGACACCCTAGGTGTCTTATTAGACCTAGTCCAAAAATCAAGGACACATATAGCTAGGATCATTAAATTATCATTTATCCTTTGATGTTTTTCGGGATTATCCATAAAAAGATACAATTTATTAGGCTTGTGGATGCAAAACAGGACCAATTAAGACATAAATAAGGATAAACAAAGCAAGGCAGGCCCAAACAAATGTGAAAATGCAAGGGTATGCATTTTCCTACACTACACCTTTGTAAACACTTTAGGAGATCAATGGTGGTCTCTCAAGGCATGCACACTAGTGATCAAACTCATCATTTAGATCAATCAATAAGCCATGAATCACTACCTTAAAAATATTTTTCTATTAGAATTCTAAATATAATCACTTATAATTTAAGCAAAGCATCTCAAAGTAAATCTACATCAGTTTATAAATTATAGTAAATTAATTATCATGTTTTAGGCATTTCGGTTTGACTACATCTATTAGCGCCCTATTTGACTATGCTCAAATTATGTTTGAATCCTAACCCCCTTATACATTTTGGCCTTATTATGCCCACCATAGATAACTAATATGAGATGATTCCTAATGGATCTTCTTTGCTCAATTTTTCCTAAGTGTTCTCCCTCTTCATCCCGCATGTGTATATCATGTGTTGGAAGTTGCAAAGGTCACAAAAAATTTCTAAGTGTAGAGGTTTTATGTTCAAATTATTTAGGATTGTGTTATGTGTTAGATTTTTTGGTTTTACCATTTTAGAATACCTTTTTCTTGACCCCTATCTTCATCCCCTTTCCTATTGATATTTTTGACTTTTTCTTCCCAACATCTCTTTCCTCCAATCCCTACTCTTTTTGTTGTCCCTTTCAAAGGTTTGCAATTTTCATTAACGACATGATTTTTTTCATAATGCTCACACCCTAACACTTTACACCAAGTAATCTTTTGGATTCAATGTTTCAATCATTTTCTTATCCACAATCCTCGGTCCCTAATTTGTAATCTTTTTCACTATATATTTTTTAGATTCATAGCTTCAAACATCCCTTTACCCAAATACCATATGGCATTGATTCCTTGGTATCCTCAATGCTTGATACTTCCTTCACCTATCCTTTCAAAGTAAAATATGTAGGGGTACCCTTATTTATTTTATTTGAGCATAAAGTATGTCATACTCTTAATCCTTGATCCTTAGTCCTTGACAAATGGTATGGGTTATGAGGTATCATTGATCCCTAAATTCCAAAACTCTCATGTTCTACATTTTTCACTCCCACCTACCTCTCTACATGACCCAGGTCACCACTAATGATCATATTTGACAACATAATTACCTAAATAGATTTTCCTTCTATGGATTAAAAATCCCTAGAGCTCCCTTTGGGTTGATGATATTGTTTTGCATAGTCCCAACCCATGGCTCATATGTTTGAATATCTTTGGGCCCTTTTTGAAGAGTTTTGCCCGCTTGCTCCACATGTCCACCGTGCACTCCTTGGAAGGATTTCCTCCCTTGCTTCTTTATCAAGCTCCGCCATGTATCCACGTGTCAATAGTGTGGGAATTTATGAGCCTGCTCCCCTTTGCTTCTCTACCGAGCTCTACCCACATGCCACGTAGAATCATTCTGTGGGCACCATTTGGTAGACCCCACAGTTAATGCTCGAGACAAAGACTCCTCCACATGTCTTCTTCATGGGGATTTTTATCACAAGGAATGGAAGAATGAATGACAAGCCCCATCCTATCACCATGCGTCCCAACCAACTCTATCGGTGGGTGACACATGTCTGCATGGGAATTTTGTTGCCTTCACAATGGGACCATACTCATCATTTGTAGAGGGAAGCATCTCCTTCCAAGGTGATTGTATTCTATGTTTCAAAATCTTTTCTATTTCAATAGCCTTGGGAAATCATTACGGTGGAAATTATTGCTCGTACCTGGGAATCTTTTTAGTTGTTGCCTCTCAGGCAATGGGAGGATTTTCTATATATACTACTTCAACCTTCTAAAAATGAGTTCAGAGAATACACAAAAAAATGTTGAAAGACACTAGGCCTTTGTATTATTTTTTATTATTGTATTAAGGCTCACAGATTGTGCTATTTTTGTTCAGCCTTTTTTTTTCTTAGTTAGTTGACAAAACATTATATCAAGTGTTGCTATTGTAGCGAGTAGTTTATTTGTAGAACTTCTATAATTTCAATATAAGTTTGTTGATTCAGACCATGTTTTGGACTCTTCTTTTTAGTGAATGTGTATCAGAGTTATTTTATGTTATTTAATAGACTTCTTGGTTTTTTCACCTATGCTTTCTATCTTTTTCAGACATGAAGATTGCTAAACGGGCCCTTAAATCTCATCCAAAAGGGAATATTTTTTGTGTAGGTACTAACTTACATCTTGGCACATCACCTCAGATTAGACCTTTATTTTATATATCTGCTTCCTTTTCCCTTTCCAATCCCCCAATTACAGAGGGATTCGGCTTATTTAAAAAACCTAGAGGTCACTCAGTTTAGCACAATTAGTCCCCCATTAACTAAGTTTCTCATAAGGCTATTGCTTGGCATTTTTAGGCATCAACAATTCTTTTTCTGGCACGCCTGGTGGTACTTGATTTTAATGTATCTAATTTGAAAGTGGGTGTATGAGCCATAGGCCTATTACTATATCTCAAACAATGAACAGCCCTAGCTTACTAGTGCCACTGCTGGTAATAGTACGTATAGGAACTCGTCCAATAAACGTCCCGACACCTCCACCAGCCATTTGTCGATTGCTAACAAAAATTTTCTAGTATGGGACATCAGAAGCCCTCTTATAGCACCAATAACACCCACCATTTGGGCCCCTACCCCAACCTCTTCTTTAAAATTTGTACCAAAATTCACCAGGAAGGGCTCAAAAACACCATTCGAACACCTACAAGATGTGGCGGACATGTGTTTGGTGTATGGTGTTACCGACCAAAATTTCACACTAAGGTTGCTCAAATCCTCTTTCAAAGGCAAAGCACTAGATTGGTATCACACTCTAGAGGCTAACATTATCGATACCTAGGATGAGCCTGAAGATCCTTTTTATGAGATATTTTCAAATAATGGAGATCGATCTTCGTTATATCAGTAGATGGTGACCATAAAGCAGGCCCCATATGAGGCCATGACAAGCTTCAATGCATGATTCCATACAACTTGGTAGAGGATCCAAATTGCAATATGTCTGCAGAACAATTTGGCATTCATGTTTTATCTAAAATCACTCAATGTTGATATCTCGGTGATGATCTAGTCTCTTGGCAGAACCACTCTACTGGATGCATACAATATCACCGTCAAGGCTAAGAACAATCTAATCGATGTCAAAAAGTTGTTGCCTCAACCTGCTATGCTTATATTTTTTGAGCTATCATCTCCCACTCAGGAGATAGCATCTACCATTGCATCTGCTCCTCCCCAATCTATGTATGTGTATCTGAGCGCTCCACATAATGTTGCTTCTACTACTAACATCTAAAAAAATGAGATGAGTGATTTCAAGGAGTTGTTGTAGAGCATCTCAAATGAAATAACTACCACCAAGCGGAACCATTCCACACCTCTGAAGCCAACTTACAAAAAATTATCAAGGCAAAATATCTTCGTACCAACAAAATTAGTTCCAAGGAGGTGTGCACATGAATCCTCGGGCTCAAAAAAATAGTCAGATAGTGTTGGTGCCTGCTCTGCTGCAAAATGTTCACCCAATCTCGAGTAGAGAGCTAATATTAAGGAAAAATAATCTTGTTGATGACATCAATCCTTGGTGCATCCCTTGCAACAAAGCACATATTCCCTAAAATTTTCTGCATGACAATCTACAACAAAGAGTGGCAAAACAGTGCAGTCAAGGCATGGCATCGGATCTAGGAGGTCACGTATATGCCTCTTTGCAAATGGAAAATGTGGTACTCACCATGAAAATGCAAGGAATGTCACTGGAGTAAGAGGCAGATATAGCTCCCAACCACACGCTCTTCTCATGAATGGAAGAAGAAGAGGGGTGTTCGCAAATGATGTGTACACATCAAAGGCCCCACAAGTGCAATCCGATTACAACACTTGCTCAAAGAGGAAATTCATAGGTGAACCCGTCATCCCGCAGATGAAAAGTGTCCCCAACCAAACTCCTAGTACGTCTGCAATTGCACAACAAATTTAGCCACATAGGGAGACTGTTATATCAAGAGCTAAGGAACAAAAGTCTTTGAATCCTCTAACATTTAATGTGGTGGAACAATTGAAGAAATCCTTTTCTAATGTATCTCTTTGGGATATTTAATCTATTCTAAAGTTGAAGCCATTGCTGCAGAAGGCCCTACTCGAAGATGCAAGCATAGAGCCAATATAGCAACCCTCCAAAGGGAAGGCCATCAATTCTCCACCTCAGCTAAAGTTCTCACAAACAGTGGAGAGGAAGCTTCTACTGAAAGTAAAGGTAAGCCTAAACCAAAACCCTTCTTCTTGACTCTCATTATGGGTAAGAAGTTGTTGCATAATTCTATGATTGACTCTGGTGCTAGTACCACATTCATGCCCAAACAGATAGTTGAAGCCTTAAGACTTAGCTATGAAACTTTAAACAGAGGGATTATGCAGTTGATGGGAACAAGGTTGAAATTGTAGGTGTCATTAAGAACCTCCCTTTAACTCTATTCTCCTTCCCTAGTATCATAGTTCTACAAGATACTGTGATCATAGACACTCCCCCCATGTTTGGTTTTTGCTTATCCCAGGAATTCACTTCCAAGATAGGCAGATATCTTTCCTTGGATTGGTCACACTTGATCCTCAGGACTAAGCATGGAGGTAAAATGATTGAACCTCTACATTTAGAACATGTAGTAGATGAATCCATGATTAAATTTGAGGCCACTCATACCTCTATCACCAAAGAGGAAATGTATTGTATTGAGCTACCAAAGGATAAGAAGGTCACCAAAGACTAGACTGATCAAGAAGAGGTCCTCTTGAGTGAATATATAGACACTGATCCTTTCAGAAATTATCATGCCACTTGATTGGGAACCTGTCATCTATGATGAAGATCAAGTGATTCAAGATGTCATGAAGGAATTTGAGGGTGGTCAATCCTTAGAGCTATGGACACTACATTTTGATGGAGCAAGATGTAAAGTTGGTGTAGAAGCTGAGATCTGTTTGACATCCCCATCCAATGAAAAGACCCTCAGGTATTTTTTCTTTCAATTTTCTTGTTCAAACAATGAAGTTGAATATGAAGGCCTAGTGCAAGGTCTGAGTCTTGCAAAGCGGATGGGTGTTAAATAAATAATGGTGTTCAGAGACTCTGAGCTAGTAGTCAATCAATTTTGAGGGCTCTCCATAGCCAAGAATGTATGCATGAGATCTTATAGGCATAGAGTTTTTGATCTAATTGAGAGCTTTGAATCCTTCAATATCCAGATAGTGCCCAGAGAGAAAAATACAACTGTGGATCACATTACAGCAATCGGATTTCAATTTGGCCCTATTTCTGACCTAATTGATAAGATACACTCTATACGAGTGATTGTTTGACCTACAATCCTAGATAATGACCAAAGTTGGAAAGTGTTTGAAAGTGATGAACACATTGCCTCATTCATCCAATAGTCAGGAGAGTTCACTAAGCAATCCAACAAAAAATTATGGAGGCCTATGAAGGGAAAATTATTCAATTAAGGTCCAACAAGCTACTAAAAGGACTAGTCACTCTCGAAAACCTATTTGATTGTGACAATGCAAGGAATGACAAGAAGAATTTTGTAGTGAACAAAAGCGACTATGTGGATCTTCAGGTTGGGGATGAAAGGAAGCTCAAGGTCGAAAAGGATGTCTCATAGGATGATAAAGAAAGGCTCATCCATTTTTGTGAAAAATATGGAGTAGTGGCCTAGTCATATGATGACCTCAAGGGATATGATCCTGAAATTATCCAACATACTATGAACTAATAGAAGGAGAAAAATGTGTCTGCCAAAAGTAGAGGCCAGTAAATCTGAAGATTTAGGCATTGATGGTGTAAGAGTTGACAAAGCTAATTCAATCTCATATCATCTTCTCAATCAAGAACAACACATGGGTTTCCAACCTAGTTCCTATCCAGAAAAAGAATGGAGACATCCGCCTATGTATTGATTTCTAGGACTTGAACAAAGCATCCCTAAAGGACCACTACCCCTTGTCCTCAATGGAGTCTATCTTGCAAATAGTGGCTAGCTCAAAAATGTTTTCTCTATTGGACAACTTATTTGGTTACAACCAAATCCAGGTAAAAGAAGAAGACCGACACACAAAAAAATGTTCACTACCAAGTGGGGAATGTTTGCCTATGTGAAAATTCCCTTTGGTCTCTTAAATGCAGGAGCTAGCTTCGATCAAGAAATGGATATTGCTTCTAGAGAATTGATCAACAAAATTATCTTAATCTACTTAGATGATCTGACTATATTCTATAAGTCTAAATATGATCATTTTGATCATCTAGAAATGGTATTTAAAAGATGCTAGGAGTTTGGGGTATCCCTGAACCCAAAAAAATGTGTTTTCAGAGTTCCACAAGGAAAACTATTGGGACACGTGGTGTCTAAAGATGGAATTGAAATTGAACTGGAATGGGTTAAGGAAATTAGGGAGCTTCCCCTACTAGTCAACAAGAAGGGAGTTCAGTCCTTTCTGGGAAAGGGTAAATTTTGTGAGCAAATTCATTTCTAATTTTGCAGGATTAATTAGACCTATTACCTTGATGCTCAATAAGGATCAATTATTCAAATGGATGAAAGAGGCCAAAGAATCCTTTGAGAAGGTTAAGGAAATTATTTCTTTAGCTCCTATGCTGGTAAACCCAAACCTATCAGAGGACTTCATAATGTATGTGTTCAGTAGAAAATCCAGCATTGCTACTGTTTTGACCTAGAAGGATGATGAAGGAAAGGGAGAACATCCGATAGCATTCCACTCCCAGACCTTAAAGGATTATGAGATGAACTATAACTTCATTGAAAGGCAAGAATTTTCCATTGTTAAAGGGCTCAATAAGTTTTGACACCTTATATCTTGCAACAAGGTGGTTGTATATGTTGTACATTCCAGTGTGCGTGAATACATTATGGAAGGAGAAATCACAAAAAAAAGGCTAACTAGATTACTAAAATCCTTGAATATGACATTGAGGTCAAACCCACAAAGATCATGCGGGGAATAGGATTGTATGAGTATCTGGCACATGATGAAGAAGTAGCAACTGAGGAGGAACAACCTGAGCTGGTTCTAACAAACAAACCTAAGTTTAAAGGCTGCTAGTTATCTGATACAATAAGATTTATGCAGACTGGGAAATATCCGACAGACCTCCCTTCTTAGAAGAAAATATTCTATAGATTTTAGAATAGCGGATATGCACTCATCGAAGGATTCCTTTCAAAAGGAACTTCAATGGAGTTCTGTTGTAGTGTGTCACCACAAAGCAAGCAAAGAAAATTCTAGACATATTTGAACACAGTAGTCCCGTGGGCAAACATTTCTCTGTAAAGACCACTACCATCAAAATTATGTGTGCTGAATATTTCTGGACTACACTATTCAATGACTCAAACTCTCTAGTTAAGGCCTACAAGGAATGCCAATTCTTCATAGGAAGAAGGAAAAACTTAGCAATGCCTCTCAATCTGATAGTGGTAGATGAACCCTTTGCACAATGGGGCCTTGATTTTATCAGGATGATTAAGCCCACCTCTAGTGTTGGACACAAATGGATCCTCATGGCTACAGACTACTTTACCAAATGGATCGAGTCCATGCCCCTGAAGAGTGTGACGAAGGTAGAGATTGTGAACTTTCTTGTAGAACTGGTGACAAGGTTCAACCTACTGAAGACCATCATCTCTGACAATGCAAAGGCCTTCTTGGGTTCAAAGGTATGTCGATTTGTGCTCGAACATGGAATATTCCTAAAGACATCTTCAAACTACTACCTGCAAGGAAATGGTCTAGCCGAGTCAACTAATAAAATTTTAGTGTGACTCATTAAAAGAATTGAGTCGAATCATCAAAGAGAGTGGCATAAAAATATTCGAGCAACACTCTAGATAAACTAGATAACTCCTAAAAAATTCCTTAAGACTTTGTCATATGAGCTAGTATACGAGAAGGAAGTGCTATTGCCCATCTCCATAGAAATTCCTACACTACAATTGCTCAAGTCCTTGGAAATTGAACATAACGGAGTCATGGAGGTTCAATTGGTTGAGTTGTTGGAGGTGTAGGAGAAAAGAGAAAATTCCCTGAAAGCCATGTCTAACCACCAACAGGCGGTTAAAAGGTGGTTTGACAAGAAGACCTTCGACCAAGGTCTTAAACGTGCAGACCTAGTGCTAAAATTCAATGAAAGGGCCCCAAAGCCTGGCCAACATGGAAAATTTGATACTTTATGAGAAGGCACTTTCTAAATTATTCAATGCAAGCAACATAATGCATTCAAATTAGAAAATATGGAAAAAGAAGCATTGGGAATTCTAGTTAATGAAATTCACCTCAAATTGTTCAATTATGCTTCATTAATCATTTTTCCAGTGTAGATATGTAATTATGTAAATTTCCTTTGTTTTTTTTGTTGTTTGTTCAACTGATCTTTCTAAAATGAACCCATAATACAAGAAGCAAAGAAAAGAGAGAGAGACAAAAAATTGATAAAAGAGCTATATATTCATTATAAGGTAATATATTCTTTGATATTACAATTCCAAAATGGCTCTCAACCCATACTTTTTGAGTATATGTATTAAAAGCCTTCCTAGGCATATAAAAAAAAAAATAGGAGAAAATAGTTCATTCTCAAACAAGGGCAACATCAACATCAGCAACATTAGGAACAACCTCATCAATAGCCTCTAGAGCAGCAGTAGGTGTAATGGGAATGGAATCAAGAGCATCAATGACAACAATGGCAAGTGATGGAGGAAACACTAGGTTTTTGAAGTTAGTGTACCACTCCACATCATAGAACAACACCATGTAGTAGCATCACAACAAGAAGTGGCAAGCACGAGAAACTCTCTAGCGGTGCTCTCCAATTGTCATAATCCAGAACCCGCTCAAGAATGGCACCCACGACACCATTTCCTCCTCTTCAATGTGTCTGTAGAGATCACTCGTTGTGGGGAAACCAAGGCCATACACCACATTCATCACAACTTTTCCAAGGCCACAAGGTAGCGCTTTGGGAAGATTTCCATGGTAAGTCGCAATATCATTGGCTTGGGTACTTGTATTTCAAGTAAAGAGGAAATGAAGTGAGAGAAAATATTAGTATTTACTCTATACTTATCCTCATAATATATGCAATCCCTCCCCAGTACCCACTTCATTGCTATAATTTCCAAAGAATGCTTGTTTTTTTTCATGTGTTTTAGACACCTATTAGAGATTTCCCCAAGGAAAGCTACCTGCAACCTATTGCCAGTAAGCCTAATTGTAGTGTTCATTGCACCTATCTCTAGTTCTAACTACCAAAATACCAATTCATCCCAATTACTAAGTGTAATTCATGATTTTTTCTTTAGGTCTATTTATAGAAATAGCCAAGGTACAATGCATGCCATAAGCATGATGTTGATTAGGTATTAACACAAAAATCTCACCAAGAGAAAACTCGAGAATCCCATCTAGTTGTGTTTCTTGTGTACAAATTGTTGCATGCAAGTTAAGAAGTAATTAATTAGCTAAAACTGGTGGCAGTCCCAAGTGATACTCTGCACGGTCAAGTGCTAATGTGTCATGCTGTGGGAATTTTCATTCTCTAAAGCTGAACTCAAATCTTTTGTGTACTCTTAGTTGTTCCCACTTAGGTCGTTCCCGTAGGGTGAGTACTTTTTCCCACTATAGCAGGCCTTCTAAAAGGTGCTAATAAAACAAGAAATTGCAAAAAGGGAAAAAGGTGAGTTTGGCATTTTGATCACCCAATTAAGGGGAGAGCATAGGACTTAAGACAACTATTTTACAACTTGTTTGATGTGTATTCAATACACTAATTCAGATAAGATCATCCAACACTCACTATCACATTGATTAATCTCATGTTACGAGATTGGAAATATACAACTTTTGTAAATAAATCCGTTTTCAAAAGGATTAAAAATCCAAAAAAACCCCTCAACCACAAGAAACTATTGAAGAAGCAACGATTCTTGTATCAAAGCCGAAAAGTTTTACTCAAATATAGAACCTTTCTTCATAGGTATCATGATTGTGTTAGAGGTCTTTCAGATGATTATGCTATAGAACCTTTGTATTCACAAGCTTACTTTCAAAGAAGATCCCTTTCTCAAAGGCATAACCATAGTCAACGCATTCGTTTCAGTTATATTCCCCAACCTGCAATTGAATATTCTACTCGTCCAAATCAAATTTTTCAATAGAGAACTTAGAATACATTAGGCATCTATCATAAAATCCATCCTTTTACAAAGCCATGATCAAAACTTCATAAAGTGCAAAACCATCCTTTTCTTGATCTTTTGCTTGCATTCCCGTCAACAGGATTTTCATCCTTTCACTTAGGGAACAACACAAGCTAAAGATTAGAAATTTTTTTGTGTAAGTCATAGAATCTTCATTCTATTTTGACTTTAATATATATTACATAAATTGCACTATTTCATTCTTTTGATCAAAAGCAAGTAGAACTTGGAACAAAACCTATGCCTGTCTTCACGAGATCTCAAAAACAAATGGAAAAAGATGAGGGAGAAACCACTACAAGTAAAATGGGTGACCGTAATGAAAAAGGAGAGGAAATGTTTAATCTTGATGAATTAACAGAAGAAAAGTTGCAAGAAGCAGAACAAGATCCCCAATTCCATACTCTTATGGAAAGGATTTTAGAATGAAACAAAGAAAGATACTTTCTTTCATTAGCTAATCAAGGAGCTAAGTTACCTCACAATTTCGACTAAGAAGGGATTAAACAGAATCCTGAAACTCCTCCTAATGACTTTAGTGCCCTTACTCAACAGATAAAAGAATTACAAGGGAAAATAAAAGAGATGCAAGGGGGTACAACAAAGAAGTATGTTTTGGATGACATATCTCCTTATCCATTCGATAGGAGTCTTCAAATGATCCCATTTCCAAAACATTACGAAATTCTTAAATATGATAGGTACAATGGAAAAATTGATCCCATTGATCATGTGAGGGATTTCCGAAATATGAGTCTAGAATTCGCCTATGACGATACCTACTTAATGCGCTTATTTCCACGAAGTCTAGGTGTACAATCCATGGAGTGGCTTTCTAAGATCACTCCACCCATCAAAAATTTTGAGGAGTTAATAAATCAGTTTATATCACAACACTCCTACAACATTCAACATCTGATAACAATGCTTGATCTTTGTAAAGTGAAACAAAAAGTAGGAGAACCCTTCACTACATTCTTGCAAAGGTGGAGAAGGTTATTTGCGCGATATTCCCGTCCTATTCCTGAAAAGGAAAAGATGGATATTTTTATCAATAGCCTACATCCAGAATTAAGCTATAGGCTTAATCTTCATTGTCCTCATAACTTTGAAAAATTGATTGAAAATGCAATCACAATTGAAGGGGCCTTGGTTAAACGAGGAGTGATAAAACTTGATAATTCAAGTACATCAAATCAAAACAACAACGATAAAACAAGGTTTTGGAATAGAAACAAAAATGTTGTCAATGATGGTATAGTGGATGCAAATAATTTACGAACAAGACCATCTATTTTCAATCTATCAAGTGCTCCACGAAACAATCAACAAGGAAATAACAATCAACAAGGACAAACCTCCAAGCAAGAAAACACGACCAATCAAAATACTAATCAAAATCATGGAAATTTCAATAATAATCTTGGCAATACCCAAACATCAAATCCGTCCAGACCTCCATTCTTTTCAAATCGGCGAAATTTTACAGCTTTAAGTCAATCTCTTGAGTCTGTTCTCAAGGAACTTCTTGATAATAAGGTTATCACTTTACCTCCACAAAGAGATTATGAGCCACAAGTCAAACCACCATCATGGAATGACTCGTATTATTGCAATTATCATCAATGTAAAGGTCATAGAATGAACAATTGTCAAGCTTTGAAAAATCTAGTACAAGATTTAATTGACAATGGTACAATTACAATTGAGGGACATCATACCAATGATGATCATCAAGCATTTAAAGACCCTTTACCAAACTATCAAAAGGGGGAAACATCAGATACAAAAGCCAAAATCATACATAATGTTGAAGACAATATAATCCGTCACATCTACAGATGATCAACGGGTTAATGTTATCAAAATCAAGGGAAAACAAGAATATCAACAGGTTAATGTGACAACAAGAGGTCAAGCAAAGGTTGTTCTAAAAGGAAGTTCATCTAAAACAACTATTTCTCCTCCAAGTCAGTATAATCTGGTTGATCAACTGAGAAAAACATCAGCTCAAATCTCCATTCTTGAACTTCTTAAAATATCTCCCATACATAAGAATATTTTAGAAGAAGCTCTCGTAAACACAACTGTTGACATTGATTTGGATGTAAACAGATTTCAAGCCATGGTGGGACATTTGTCTTCCCCCACTTGTCTTTCATTTTCTGATAAAGATGATGCCTCTATGACACATCCACATAATTCCTCGCTCTATCTTGAAGTCATGATCCATAAACATCCAATTAGACGTGTCTTAATAGATGGAGGAGTCGGTTTGAATATTTGTACCTTAAAGTTAATAAATGCTCTGGGAATATCAGAAAATGAAATTGATCCACGAAGGAAAATAACTATCAAGGCATATGATGATGAAGAAAGATCTTCTAAAGGATTAATATTGCTGCCTATCAGAGTGGGACCTGTTGTGAAGAATACATTTTGTCAAGTTGTAGATCGAGATCTTTCTTATAACCTACTTTTGGGTCGTCCATGGATTCATGATATGCAAGCAGTACCATCAACGTATCATCAATGTATTAAGTTTCCATATGATGGACAAGAAATAACTATACAAGCTGATTACAATAGTACCCAAACTTGTTCAAATCTTCAAATAACTCAAGATGTCTTTGTGCCACACAATAGGGAAGCTCTTGCTATTTCCTCTTCCAATTTACAAGTCCAATTGTAAGAATTGACAAAAAATCTTGATACTAAGCTGAAGTTTAAAGATAAAGGGGTAGGTGAATATTCACTATCTCTTTCTACCTTACCTCCTTCTCCGAGGTCACATGGGCAACCTACCTTATCAAATCAAAAGATTGCAACAACTTCTATATCCCAAGCTTCTGTGCCAATCACAAAGTTTGATGGAAAATTCATTAGAGCTAACACCACTAAAGAAGAAGCTGAAGATAGGGACATCCTAAATTGGCTATACAAAGATGAAGATGACTCTCTCTTACACATTAAGTTACCTATAGAACAATATGGTAAGGGGTACGCTATCATGCAGAAGATGGGCTATGAAGGAAATGGTCCTATAGGAAAAAGAAGACAAGGAATCGTGGAACCAATTCAACCTATTTCAAAGCATTCAAGTGATAAAATAGGACTTGGATATGGTAAAGATAAAGAAGAATCTACTTCACATCAAGCACAATCAACTTATGAAGGAGGATTAATGTCAGATAAACCTCATGAATCAGTTTTCCAATTGTAGAATAGTTCAGATACTGATTCTAATGAATATGAATGGGACACCATTTATAGTGATGAATTTTGGAGAGACAAACAAGTTGATACCATACACAAATACGCACCTATTCTCATACAAGGAGAAGGCTCAATGCTTCCACTTGATTATGTTTTACAAAGCAATCATGACTCAAGTGAGGAAGAATTAGATTCTAACGAGATTGACAATCAACAGGAGAATACCATCATAGACCTTGTCTACCATGAGGATGATAACCATATCATGACTTTGACAATTCAAGACCTTACTCAACCTAATGATCCCATGCCTTTAGTTTATCCAGAACTTATTGATTGGGACATTAACGCACCTATCCACATTCCTACATTCCATGATGATGAGGATATTATAAATTTCCTTTGTTCCTCAAATGAAGAAAACAATTGTTTCATCCAAGAACTTCATACTCATGATTTTTATAAGGAGGGTGTCAAGTCTCTTAGCTGCAAAATAAATGAAATAAAAGATGGATCTATTGGTGAAAACCGAAAAATGGTAGTGATAGATCAAAACAAGAGAAAAATAAAGAGCAAATCTGATAGTGAAAACCTTTCTGAGGCACTGAAGGATGAGAAACTTGACACTCTTCCCAAGTATTATCACGAAAGATCTTCTATTTTGATGGAACCAATAGAATCAATCAATATAAGTACAGCAGAGCAGCCAAAAATCTTACAACTTGCAGCATCATTAACAATTGAAGAAGTCCTGAAATTCATGGAATTCTTGAAGGAAAATCAAATCAACTTTGCTTGGTCATATGCTGATATGCCAGGGTTAGATCCTAATCTGATAATGCATCATTTATCTATCCAACCAGGGGAAAAACCTGTAAAGCAAAAGCTCAGAAAAATGCATCCACATGTTGCATTATTGGTCAAAGAAGAATTAAAGAAGCTTTTGGATGTTGGATTCATTCGAGCTATTGATTATGCCGAATGGATTTCCAATATTGTACTTGTTTCAAAGCCAGATGGAAGGATCGGAGTTTGTACAGATTTCAGAGATTTGAATAAAGCTTGTCCCAAAGACGACTTCCCTTTACCCAACATAGATATGATTGTTGATTTAACTGCTGGCCATGCAATGTATTCATTAATGGATGGATTTTTGGGGTATAACTAGATAAAAATTGCACCAGAGGATCAAGATAAAACAGCGTTTGCATGCCCTTGGGGTACCTATTGCTGGAATGTAATGCCATTTGGGTTAAAGAATGTCGGAGCCACTTATCAAAGAGCAATGACAACTATTTTTCATGATATGATGCATACATTCATGGAAGATTATGTTGATGATTTACTTTC
Organism: Sequoia sempervirens; assembly: GCA_007258455.2. Classification (NCBI taxonomy): domain Eukaryota; kingdom Viridiplantae; phylum Streptophyta; class Pinopsida; order Cupressales; family Cupressaceae; genus Sequoia; species Sequoia sempervirens. The sequence continues at coordinate 334,047 of VDFB02109042.1, forward strand.
CAAATCTCACACACAAGAAGAACATCTAGAAATATTATCAAAAATCTTTAACAGAATGGAGCTGTTCAATGTTCGACTTAATCCAAAGAAATGTGTCTTCGGCGTGACATCTGGAAAACTCCTAGGATACATTGTTTCAGAAAAGGGTATAGAGGTTGATCTAGAAAAAGTACGAGCTATAATGGACATGCCCCCACCACAAAATATCAGTCAACTTCGATCATTGCAAGGATGATTACAGTCCATCAGAAGGTTTATAGCTCAACTGGCAGACAAAAGCTTGCCATTTACACATTTATTGCATAAAAATGTTCCATTCAAATGGGATGACAAATGTGAAGCAGCATTCAATCAGATCAAGCAATATCTTATGCACCCACCAGTTTTAATTCCACCTATTACAGGAGAGCCACTCATACTCTATATTTCGGAAACAGAAGTATCTTTAGGAGCATTGCTAGCACAAGAAGATTCTACAGGTAAGGAAAGGGCCATATATTATATCAGCATAACCTTAACAAGACATGAGTTAAACTACAGTTTCATTGAAAAAGCTTGCCTTGCAGTGGTGTTTGCTTCTCAAAAGTTGCGACACTATATGTTGGCTCATACAGTTAAGCTGATAACAAAGATTGATCCATTAAAATACCTATTAAGCAGAGCTACTTTAACAGGGAGACTTGCAAAATGGGTAATGATCTTAAGTGAGTTTGACATTCACTATGTAGATCAAAAAGCTATTAAAGGACAGGTTATTGCAGATCAGTTGGCTGAAGCACCTTTACAAGAAGAAAATCCAATGCATATTGAGTTTCCTGATGTAGATGTCTTCACAGCAACAATGCAAAGATCATGGACATTATACTTTGATGGATCTTATACACAATATGGCTCGGGGGCAGGGATCCTCTTTGTTACACCTGAAGGACATACTATTTCACGATCATATCGGTTGATGTTTCCTTGCACAAATAACATAGCTGAATATGAGGCATTGCTCATAGGATTGAAAATAGCTTTGGAATGGCGGATTACAGAGCTGCAAGTCTACGGTGATTCACAACTTGTCATTAATCAAATTAATGATGATTATCAAACCAAAGATGATAAGTTGCTACCTTATAAGAACATGGTGGATGATTATAAAAAGTATTTTGTGTCAATCAAGTTTTCAAAAATATCAAGGATTGATAATAAAGCTGCAAATGTAATGGATACCATTGCTTCCTTATTACAACTATCAAAAGATCAAGTCAAGCATGAATTCTTAGTGGAACAATTGTTTTCTCCTGCCTATGATAATCCTGAGACCCAAGCTATATGTCATTTAACCGGTTCTAATTCACCTTTATATGGCAAGACTTATGCATACCTCAAAGATAACTTCTTACCTTCAAATTTATCTCGAAATCAAAAAAGGAACTTCATACGCCAATCATCTTGTTATATTTTAATTGCCGATATCCTTTACAGACGTGGTCTTGATGGTACACTTCTTAGATGTCTTGAATTTGAAGAATCTGAAAAAGCCTTACAAGAGGTTCACGGTGGTATTTGTGGAACACATTTGAGTGGTTTGACCTTAGCCAAGAAACTTGTCAGAATGGGATACTATTGGCCTACCATGGAGAAATATTCTTTTACTTTTGTCAAGAAGTGTTCTAAATGCCAGATTCATGAGAATCTTATTCATGCACCTGCGCAGGAACTGCAACCTTTCGCTTCAACATGGCTTTTTTCTCAGTGGGGATTAGATCTTGTTGGTAAAATACATCCTTCATCATCAAATGGGCATAAATTTATTATCATAGCTACGGAGTATTTTACAAAATGGATTGAAGTTGTTCCTCTAACAACAGTAACTGGCAAACAAATATCTTCATTTATCCTGAATTACATTATCTGCAGATATGGAATTCCTAATTCTATTATCACTGATAATGGAAGGCCTTTCAAGAATCAGGATGTGGATGAACTTTGTGAAAGATTTCACATCCAACATAGATTCTCTACACCTTACTATCCACAAGGTAATGGTCAAGCAGAAGCTTCCAACAAAACAATTTTGAAGATCTTGAAGAAGACAGTAAATGATGCCGGTTGTGATTGGCATGTCCAATTAAATCCAGCTTTATGGGCATAAAGAACAAGCATTCGCACACCAACAGGAGCTACACCATATGCTTTGGTCTATGGAGCAGAAGCAATCTTACCACTAGAGGTTGAAATACCTTCACTTAAGGTCTCACTCAAGGGATTGATAAGTGATGAAGACTACAGAGTATCTCGACTCCAAGAGCTAGAACTGTTAGATGAAAGACGTCAACATGCAGCTGACCATTTGAAGGGTTATCAATGGATTATGTCTCGTAGTTATAATCACAGAGTTAAACCATGGACATTTCAAGTTGGTGATTTAGTCCTGAGAGAAAATCCACGTAATCAGCAAGATAGAGAAAAGAAAGGGAAATTTGAACCTAACTGGCTTGGTCCATTTGTCATCATTGCAACATACGGTTCTAGTGCATATCAATTATCTATGTCAGAAGGGGACCTGTTTGAAGAGCCAATCAATAGCATTCATCTGAAGAAATTTTATATCTAAAAAATAAAAAAAAATCAGAAAAAGTCCTGAAAAAATCAAAAAAATCAGAAAAAGTCCTGAAAAAAAAATTCAAAAAAAAGTCCTGAAAAAAATTTAAAAAAAAAAAATCTTGAAAAAGTGCAATAAAAACAAGTGGTGAAAACTTGGTAAACATGGTGCTACTTGTGATCAAAATAGGCTTTTCCATCTATTATTTTATGTCTTGCATTCACTTTAGGTATCATCTATTCATATCTATCATCTGTATGTATCCATATCATATGACAGGATCCTTATGTTTCATCATGGCTTGATGAAACTTGTACATATTCATACTTTTTAGCTTGTGTTTATACTGGAGGTAGAAAACATAGACTGAACAAACAAGAGAGGGGCAACCAAAATTTTTGTTGAACATTGCAAATGGACACAAAATGATTTGACAAAATGTAACAAATATGGCTGTATCAAATCAACAATAACATGCTTATTCAATGCCAATTGACATCAAAACAAAATGATCTAAACGACTATTGAAACGAGAACATCAATGATGATAATCACTTTGGATGATCTTAATCTGAATAAATGTTTGGAATACTTTAAGCAAGATTTGAATGGTTGTTTGATTTTTCTATCATATCTTTGGAGCAATTCGATGATGTACTGAACTAGAAAAGCAAGGAAGGAGTATGATTTTTCTTTGTTTGTTGTTTGTGAGGAAATCATTAGTACTATGCAAATTGGTCACAAGACATGCTCTACTATGTATCATGGATGACATTTCAGAATTTTCATAGGAAATGGATTAACTCTTGTTTGTTTATGCAAGCAATACTCAGGTCATCTTGGTTCAATTATACTTAGATGCTTGTATTAACTTGCTATATTAAAAATCATGAAAGCAATACTCAGGTCATCACTGGTGCTAACATACCCTTTGATGCTTGTATTAACTTTCAACATTTCAAAGCTCTATGATGATACAAAAAGCATGAATAAGCTCTCCAAATGGCAATATTGTATGAATGTTCTGCATGGTTAATATAGATTGCATTCATATTAGAATCTGCATTTTGCATTCATAAATTTCCCAAAAAAGCTGGCAAAGAATCAAAAGTTTTATATCTTTTCGAATATATGACTGAGTATATTTTGACATTCACAAAAATATCATTTCATATATATTTGCATTAGAAAATCATAAAATCAAAGCATACATCATATACATCATAAACATATATATTCATTCATCAAATAGATTTTATCTCATAAATCATGTATAAATATATATCATAACCATGAAACCATCATATCATACACATCATGTATATAATAAATAGACGCATTTATATCATCATAAATCATCGTTGCATTTCATATATCTCAAAAAAAATGAATGTCAAAATGTACAAAGATGTCAATCTACAAATGATATAACATCATCAAAAATGAGATCATCTCAAGGTGTATACAAAATGTCTCAATAGAATATCATGAAAATATCATCTATAATGCACTAGGCAGTGCTATCCTCTGATGGAGCTGGTATGGGACCTGTACCACCTGCCCCTAATGGACCTACACCCCCTGTCCCTGATGGCCCTACTAGAGGTAATGGCTGTGTCACACCTCTACTAGTAGTACGAGAACGACCATGAGTAGATCGTGACTGAGCATAACTCTCCCTCCGCTCAGGTGGAACTACATCATGATATCTGGTCCTGTAAAACTCAGCCTCTCGAGTGGCTCTAGTCACCTCTCTCATCATATCACCAGTCAAGGTGCTAGCTGCTACTCTCTGTAGGCTATCCGCCAAAGCAATGGCCTGCTCACCTCGCTGTCTCGCTGTGTCCCTCTCAGCAGTAACCAAAGTCAACTGACCCTGCAAACTGTGAAATCAAGGCCTGTGCCTGTGCTAGCTAAGTTTGTAAACTCTATACTGTACTCTATAAAGAGGATAGCTAACCTGATACTGTCAGATCTACTGAAGGAGATGGGTCTGTGTGTCTCATCTGTGGTCCACCTCTACCACCTCTGCCACCTCTCCTACCACCTCTCCTACCACCTCTACCTCCACCCCTACCATCACCACCATCATCTCCCTCTGAGTCATCATCTCCTCCACTCTCATCATCATCACTATCCTCTGAATCATCACCCTCTGAAGCCGAATCTCTCTGTCGACATCTCTGTGCAGCAACAGGAGAAATAGCCTCATCAGGAACAAACATACATGGTGCTGGATGCTCTAGGACATACTGAAAATACTCTGGTGTCGTCCCTGCATCAAGAACATCCACTCGGTAATCCCACATCACTGCTCCTAAACTGGTGAACTCTGCCACCGCTGTCTCATAGGAAATCTATGGACCCCACACAACAAGCTCTGGCTGTCACTGTGCATAAATGGCCAAACCCACAGGCATACCCTGAATCCGTCCAAACTGCCGACATACTCGTCCAGCAAGAAATCTCTCAATAATCCATGGAGTCTGCCCAATCAAAAATCTGGAAGTACATACATACGGCATTTCCCTCGCATCCTCTGGCCATGGCTCACAATCTAAGTATGGTCTCCAGCATACTATATCCAGACTATCCAAAAGCCGCTGCCAATGCACTAGTTTTCCCAGTCTCGGCTGAGCAATAATATGAGCATATCTCCATCTGTACGATTGACCAGCTGGTCGCTATCCTCGAGTCAATGGATGTAAAACAGCAAAGTGCTCCCATGCCCATATCTGTAGTAATAAGCACCCAACAGCAAAACTCCAGCCTCTACCGTATACAATATGATGTAACTCATCATATAAGTGGGCTAGCATGCATGTACCCCATGCATACCGTGTCCCCTGCATCACCATACTCTCCAAAACACAACCCCACCTGATCGCGAACCCCTTCGACCTATGGTCAGGGCATAATACACCTCCAATGAATCCTACAAGTACAGCTGGTAAAGGCGGATATGTATCTGTAATCTCGGCCCATGGGATGAAATATCCGGCGATCTGATCATCTCTAAATATCTGTCTCAAAGAATCAATGCCTCCAACCTCTCAGCTATCAAATACAACTATCTCTCCCATCACTGGGATCCGCAAGATGTGATATACATCCTCAGGGGTCACTGTAATCTCTCCAGTCGGTAAATGAAATGTGTTGGTATCACTATGCCACCGCTCTGCAAGTGTTATCAATAAAGCCCTATTGAGGCGAACCTCAGCCATGTCAAGTAATGCACTCAATCCACATGCATCAATCACATCTCTATATGACTGTAACAACTGTGGTATCAAACTCCATGTACTAGGGAATGCCTCTCGTGACTGTAAAACACCTAATCTCTCCTGTTGCCACATCATCAAAGCAAAATCAATATCAAATCATCATGACTTATCAATCAAAACTGAACATCAAACTATTTGTTTTTCATCATCATGAAACAGAAATAATCAAAATCATATTTGTTTTTAACAACCTTAGAAGCAAACAAATCAATCAAACTATTTGTTTTTCATCGTCATGGAAAGCGGATAATCAAAATCATATTTGTTTTTAACAAATTTAAAAACAAATCTATTAGTTCTTATTTGTTTTTCAACAAACTTTAAAAAAAAAAATTATCATTCACGACAACAGTCAATCAAGGGCGCTACAGAAAACATCATGGGCGCTACAGAAATCCTTATATACGCTAAACCATCAAGGGCGCTATGAAACTAATCATGGGCGCTACAGAATTTATGAAGGGCGCTACAAGATCATATGCGCTACAAAACTAATCATGAGCGCTATTGAAACTATCAAATGCGCTACGAAAACATATGCACTACAAAAATGATCACTGGCGCTATAAAATCTATCATATGCGCTACGAAATTAAATGCGCTACGAAAAATATCAAATGCGCTATGAAAAGCTTTAAAAGCGCTAAAACACCAAATTTTTCACATAAAACATTGAAAAACGTGCCACGAACAGAAAATTTTCAAAAAGCAGGAGTTTCACGAGATACATACTGGAGGTCCATAGTGTGCTAGCCACTGATGTCGTCGGATACGCTCAAAATGGTGCTGGTGAACAGGAAGTGCCATTTTTCTCACTCCAAAGCTCAAAATTTGCAAATTTCACTAGGTTAAAATTGAAAATGACATGGAAAATGACATTTTTAACCTATATAATGGTAAAATTGGGGCATTTTATCAAATTTTAACATAACAGGGGCAATTTATTCATCAATTTTTCATTTAACATCTCTTCGGGGCAGTTTCTTTACATCATTATTTTCAAACGATGAATCGACCACTTCAAAATCCACAAAAATCGAAAATTTTCAAAAATTTACAAAAAAATTTAGAATATATTGATTCATCGTTCGCGGGGGCATATACCTATCAACATTCGACAGTTAACATCTGGGGTAAATTTCAAAAATTCTTTGAAGTAATGCGTAAAACACATCACTTCAAAGAGAGGCAAAATGTATACACCTAAAAATGGTCACATCACATTGTCTGGTAATCAATTAAATATTTTTAATTAAAATCTTCAAACTCCATCTGCGTATAAATAAATTTAAATAATTTATTTATATTTGTTTATTCTTTCATTTCGATTAAATAAATAAGTTTATTTAATCATCTTTTCGTATCTGTTTCTTAATTAATTAAATAAACATTATGATTTATTTATATTAATTATCAATAATCTTGGTTTGAATATTTTATTCAAATAAAGATTAAATATTCTTCTTTTTCTAATTAATTCTTCTAAATATTCATTTGCAATTAAATATTTCTAAAATATTTAATTAATTCTTCTAAAGTCACATCACAATTAAATATTATAAAATATTTAATTAAATCTTCCATAATGCAAAAATCAAAAATCAAACTCAATAAATTAAATAAATTTATTTATTTATTTAATTTGAGGATTATCTTCAACAGCCGTGGAAGCAAACGGCTGAAACAGAAAAATTAATTTTCTCTGTTTCTGTGCAGGCTTGTTCCCGTGGGTTGAAGACAAGAATCCATTCTTCTCTCCAACCTCCCAACCTCTTCCATCTTCTTCTCAACCTCTCCATCTCTCACCTTTCAATTCCACCAGACAATCTTACAACCGTTGATCCTTGCCAGCCAGGATTGTGCCTGCAAAAATCTATAAATAAGATTGTCGGGTAATCCAAATGATATAGGAGCTTTCAGTAAGAAAATTATAGTTAAATTGCATTAAGCTTTTAGCATTCACAGTATTCAAGTTTTATAGCATAGTATAGCATAGAATCATAGCATAGAATCATGACATCTTCTGTTCATAGCCCCTATGCATAATCTACAGCCCCTGTCCATATCCGTCAGCATTTTCACTTTCACTAGCATCTAGGATAGAATTTCCTTTGCATACTCATTCTGCAGCAGCCATTTGGAGAAGCTGAGCTTATACAAATCTGAGAGAAGCAGCTTTGAACAAATCTCTGGAGATAGAGAAAGATGGAATGCTTCTGAAGATTTCTCTTTTATTTATATTTACATTTCAAATTTCTTCAGTATAATGTTCCATTAAATGTGTGCTTTGTTTTCAATTAGATTACATATTTTAGCATACACACTCATTACCCTTTTGGCCTAATCATTCTTTTTAGGTTATTAATTGAAAAGCATGTGAAAGGTTTTGTATGCCTTCAATCGCCAACTCAATTTCCCAAGAAATGGTATCATAGGACATAATGACTAATTGTCATTATGAATTGTTGTCTTTTCAAAGGGAAAGGAATTCATTTCGCATGAATGAAAGAGTTGGCGGTACATGTCGAATTTATTCCAAGAAGGAAACCATTGTCTACAACTCCAAGTTGAGAAAAGGCTAAGTGTTGCATGTGAAAGAACAACACTATGAAGAGTTTTTTGAGTATGCTATTCATTGTAAAGATCTTTGAGTGCATAATTTGTTGAAGAACCCAAGTGAGTTGTAGAGAGGTTGAGCATCACAAAGGTCCACAAAATCCTCAAATGGAAGCACAAGGAGAGGTGGCCAAAATCTTAATTGATGCCATGTGAACGGCCCCAATGGCCAACATTTTTTATAACATCTCCTACGCTTTTCCTGGGATACTAGAGAAGCCAAAGTGGATTCGCACGCAGGCTGTGGACAAGAAAGCTCACAAGAACCAGACCTTGATAGTGGAAGAATGGGACAACATTCATGACCCTATCCTTAAAACCAACCTTAAGATTTTTAGGGAAGCAGCCTGTGAGAGAATGAAACATGCTAATAACCAACAGTCTTTGGCGTACAAGCTATGGTTCTATAGTCTCCCACAATATATGGTTCCTTTTGTGCATCACTGTCTGGAATTAGTACATGAGTGCACTCAAAATTACAACCCAAATACCGGTACCATTGAAGGTTGGAAACTAAGGGTTGTGATCAACATGGATGCTATGCATCCCTATCAGAAGGAGCTCTAGAGTAGAAGGGATGGAGACATTTACTCAAGAAGGTAGGGAAGAGTTCTAGAGGACCAGAGATTATGCTCTAGACTTTTATAACTGGGAAACCAAAAGGCCTAATGAAGATGTAGCAAAGCCACCACAAATTCTAGTCACACATATTGGAGCCTAAAATTTAATGCAAATTTTAGTTTCCCATATGTGAAAATTTCATTTTGGCACTCAGAAGTAAAGTTGAAAAATTTGCTTAAATGGCTCACTTTGAAAAATCACAAAATGAAACCAGTGCAATTTCAAGAAAAATCACTTTGCATACTTTTTTATCTACCACATATGAGTATGCACACCAATTTTTAGCCTCATACGATCTGATTTGACAAAGTTTTAGAAGGCCAAGTTGAAGGGTTTTTGAGAAAATTTGTTGTCAGCATAGTGAAAACCTTGTTAAAATGGTCAACTTTGAGGGTAAATACTAATCATATGGATAATGATAATGAAAAAATGATTGGTGCCTTCAATTCTCTACACCAGATTCTACCTTCATGCCAATTTTTAGGTCTCCAGGGCATCATTTGATATTTTTGCAAAGCCAAAACCGAATGAGTTTCACATAGTTTGAGAGGTGCAATTTTTCAAAAAAATGTTTAGTGGAAAACTTTGAGCGTTAACAGTTTTCAGTCTAGATCATTTCATACCAAACCATTCTGCAACTGTGTTCCCCTATCATACATCAACATTCTGGTCCAATTTCATGACTTTTGGAGATCGTCCAATCAGTTTTCTAAAGCAATTTTAGAAGCCATTTAATCTTTTTTGGCCACAATGCAAAATCACTCCTCACGCCATTAAAAGCAATAATAAGGGAGATTGTTCTATTTCAAAGATAGGAACAATACAAATGATCTAAATTGGTGAAGATGCCAAAACTTGGTGCTTTTCAAGGATTCGAATGATTGTTAGAAAACACATGGAAAGCATGGTTAAACAAAGACAATGTTGAAAGCATCCTGACAAGTCTTTACCTCTGAAGATTAATAAATCTTGACCAAAGAGATTGGTATTATGAGTTTGAAAAAGAAAAAAGAGATTTATAGGTGACATACCTCATAAAATTACTATTTGATATTGAAACATTACAAGGCTATCATGATATCAATACACCTCATGGAAGAAGGGCTGATGAAATTCCCCTCTTCACATTGTTGATTCTTAAAGACCATCCTTCTCACAATCCAATAGTAATGACCTTGGTAAATGTTCACATCCTTAACCATTACTTGATAAGCACCAAATATTCGAATCTGAGCAAATAAATCCCCAACAGCCTAGCACCTCCTACATTCTAGCTATCTTTTATTTTGTTATGCATTTTCTCCATATGAAAAATAGAATGAACAATTTCTTATCAGCAATTGCAAGTTGACTATGCTTTCCAATCTAGTGTCTATTCCTTGACATTTCACTGCAAATACCGAGCATGATGAAGCTTCTAAACATTACGTATTGGTGGCATTCATAAATCAATCTAAGTTCCCATTCTGGTGTAAACCATGAGAACACAGTGGCACTAATTGTAAAACTCTCTTTCACATCCGCAGTTGTGTTTACTTTAAGGTTTCTATTGCCCTTCAATGGAACACATTGTGCAAAATCATCAATCATAGAATTTCATAAGTAAATAGAAATGCATCTACATAGCCAAAGATCGATGATAATAAAAAAAAACAACACTTGATCTACCTAGGGAAATTGCAGATCATGTGGGACAAGGAGGAAAATCAATGAAGAAAGATAGACACAATTGTTAGGAAGCAAAAGATTGTGATGAGAAGCTCAAATTCCAATGTAGTACAAGTTATATATTTGAAGTTATTGTGCTTAGAATGGTGAGGTAAATATCCACCAAAAATAAAATCTATGGATGTCACGGATTTTAAAAGAGATGTCATCTTGTGGAATGCTACATGCTATTGAGCGAAGCTAGCACGGCCTATACTCAACAACCCCATAAAATCTCAATACAATGGTGTACGAATCAATAGGATTCATACTGCACAAGAAATGAAAGTAAAATGTAATCCTCAAATGCTTATTGGTCACTCCCGTTGAAAGAAAAAACTTCAGGAACATATTTCAGGTGCCTCCACTATGTGCGTTCACAACAAAAAATTAACTCCAAAGTGCTTGCTGAGAACATTGGGGTCATCTCCCAAAGGCACTGAAGATTCATGAAACCTTGGAACACTAGATGATTTTTCACAAACTCCTTCATTAGAGGGTTTTTTGTGGCCGATTAATATGAACAATACATTGGAAGATGTTTTTTTTACAAGCCCAATTTATAGAGTTGCCACCAGTGGAGTAATTGATAACTAGTGATCCTATTGTATTCATCGCCAATAATCTCTGTAAGAATACAAAACTAGACAAAGATGATGTCTGAGCATAAGGAGTGAATGATGGATGATGAGCAAAGAAGCATGCACGGGGCGTGAACAAAACAAAAACCCTAAATGCATAACTGAGAGAAAGGTAATCGAAGTGAAATTCTCAAATCTAACCGAATGTATAAGTCACACTGATGAAAGAGTTTATCGGCAAGAGAAAGGAGGTCAGAGTAAGTTTTCTCAAGTGAACATGTCATGTCGATGAACTGCATATTGGTTAGATACATTAATATAGGAAAGTTTCCTCAATGCTTCAAATCATCCCGATATATGAATAAGTGTGGTCATAATATGGAGAGAAATTGAATAAATCGAGACTATGGTGGAAGAAAATATTATTTTGAGGAATATAAACTTCATGTTTTTATTAAGGGGTTATAAGGAAGATGTTTATTTCACCCACAAAAAATTATAAAGGGTAAAAATTATAACAATTTGCACTAAAGAAGTTACCAGAGTGGGTAATATGTATTTACTGGGTGTAAATACAAATGGAGATTTGTTTAAAATAATGATCATAATGGGATTATCTTGATAAAATAAATGTGAAATCATAATTCACAAGAGGTTATTTAAAATACAAGTGTTTTCACTAAGGATAAAAAACATTCCTCCAAGAAATCATTTGAAGATTACGAAGAGGGTAATTATTTTACTCAGGGAGTGATCTATTAATTGGGTGAAAGGTTTCAACCACACAAGATAAAAATGGGATATTAGTTTTCCTAAAGAAGCTATGGAGGCGTGTAATTATTTTTAAGAAGGTGAAGGGTAAAGATTGCCAACAAAGGATAATTTGCAAGAATGAAAATAAAGATTAAAGTTAAAATATTTAATTTTCCAAAAGGCAATTAATTAAATATTTGATTTTGCCGAAGATAATTCAATGAAGAACTGCATCAAAATGAAAAGTTATTTCAAATGAATAATGTAAACGGGTGTAACCCTAAAATAATGTATATATGTCAAAAGAAATCAAAAGGGATGAGATCAGATTTAGGAGAAATAAGTAGGTTAGGTAGTTGGATAGGGTGAATTGTTGCCGAAATAAATATCATGTTGTACATTGTAAAATCTTTTAAAATTATATAATGGAGAAGAACATATTTATCTAGTGATCCAATTATGGTGTCAATTGTTTGTCAAATTTATTGAAAACATTATCTGGTTGTCTCCAAGGTTGTCATTTCTTGATTATTTAAATTGAAATATCAAGGATATTTTTCAATTTATCAAATCACACTTGCTGCTCTTGTGTGATTCAATTAACTGGTTCCTACAAGACGAGATTAAATCCTTTTGATTAATCACAGTAATTTGGAAAAGTACATTTGGATCATTAAGAAGAATTTGATAATTATACTCTTGCACATTTACACAAGTTGTAAACAGTCACAAGTGCCAAGAAATTTGAATTATAGCCATTAAGCAAGTCACCCATTATACAAATATTGACTCCATTAGCCCAATAGAAGTAGGCACTGGTCATACCTTTCATATTTTAGAATTTCATAAAATCTTTATTAAAACATCCATATGTCCATTTCAATATTAGGAGTAGTAGTCTATGAGCTTTTATCTATTACGTTTGTACCATTGTAATAGATCCATCAAATCAATCAAGTCATACAACTTTAAGTCTACCTCAATCGTACAGGTATACCTGCCTAGGTCTGGTAGCACTTGAAGAGAAGAAGGTTCAAACCATTTGGCCTTGTTCGTTACCCTTAAACATATCAAGAGATTGGCAACATCTTGAGGTATTTGTACCTGCATTTTTGAGAGCTAACAAATTAGCAACTTTGCTGGGGATAAATTATTGCAGGTTATCCGGTTGAAGATCATCATACAGAGTCATTGAAGAAAAATTCATAATTTGAGAAGTTTCTCAAAAGGTGATTCCGCTGGGGGATAAAATCAAGAATAGTTTCATTTTAATCACTTTTAAGAAAGTGAGTGGCGACTCTGACAAGAACATTGCATTAATTCAAAATGAATGGTAGAAGATCCCAATACAAAGGAGGTCCTTCTGGAGGTACTGTTGGCAACAGTAAGTGGACAATAAGGATGATAAGGTTGATAAGGGTAAGAAGATAAATGAGGACATGTGCATAATGAAAAAAAACAAAGCATCAAGACCACATTGTGAGACATATGACTGTTATGATACATGGAGAGATAATTCAAGTGCGGAACCTTGTACCCCTGAAGAACAAAGAAATCCTTTTTATAATCCTCAGAAATAGGCAAAGTTCGATGCTAAACTCGAAGCTGAATGAATCAGATGTCAACAGGAATATGATCAAAGAATGGAAGGTAATCAAAGTGAGCCTAGTGATCATGTAATTCCTCAAGAAAATTATGAGTTCTCAACTCGTGAAGAAGTAGAAGCACAGTTCGAGTTTCATAACAAGAAGTAGAAAGAGCAAAAGCTAAATAGGAAAAGATCCAAATGATAAAAGCAATTCAAGACTTCAAATTGCAGAAAGCACAAATTAATGCTCAGACAACTAGTTTTTCAAAGTATATACCACCTAATAGGAAGGGAAATAATAATGCAGGGCCTTCAGACCCATCAAAGGCTCCTCAGAATCATATGAGAGATCAATACAAGAAACCAAACCATCCACCATATATTGCATCACAACATACAAATCTACATCCACCTCATGGTCAGCAATATGTGTCATATCTCCATACACAATACAATAATCTAATGTACCAGTATCGACACGTGCATAACCCTCCCCCTCAGCAATATACAACAATGATCAAACAATTTGATTTGACAGGGTTTCAATTATACCCTTACCCTATGGATAGCAATTGGAGAAGTCTTGTTCCTAAGTTTACAGGGAGCAGTGCAATTACTGTTGAAGATCATTTGAGGAATTTTAATGCTTTTATCTAAGACTTGGATATAGCATATGAAGATTTTCATATAAGGTTATTCATGATGTCACTCACTGAAGAAGCTAGGGATTGGTTCAATGGCCTGCCAACAGCTTATGTTGATTCTATCCAAGAATTTCAGGATTGATTTCTTGAACAGTATGGAAATCCATGTGCACCAGATGTTGCTTTACATGAATTAGTACGGATTCAAAAAAATTAGAATGAGTCAATTTATGATTTTAACCAGAGATTCAACAAATTACAAAATAAGATACCAACTAGGTCAAAGTTGCCAGACTCTGCAACAATGAGTATTTATTTGAATGCATTTGATCCAAAAATAGGGTATGAACTAAGAAACGGGTTTCCAAGATATTTAGTTGAAGCCCAGAAGATATCACCGACCATTGAAAACAATAGGAAAGTTTTTTGGATGATCAATAAGAGAGACAATCCTAGGGTTCCTCAGCAAGCCAATAATTATCAGTACAAATAGGAGAACATGTACAAAAATGAGAGGCCTCGGTTATATGGCATGCCTTACAATACAAATTGGAAGGATGGAAAACCTGTAATAGATAGACCCAAGAACCAAGAAATACCTGATCCATTAAGGAAGAAGGGGGCATATATGATAAATAATAATCTCTGGTGTGAAGGCTGTGATGGGCCACATTCCCCAGATCATTGTGTTGTAGCCCAAAAAATGCAAGAAGGAATGGCAGTGGGTAATAGTGGAGAGGATCACATAGTGTATTTGACTTCAAATACCCTTCACCCTACTAAGAAGCGATATTCATCTTCAGGAGATGAAGGCTGTGAATACGATGTTTCAAATCAAAGGTGCAATGTCCACATGGTTGAACAACAAGTTTTTTCCAATTCTGAAGAAGGTTATGTAGAACAATACTTTGTTGAGGTGCCTACTCAATGCGATATAAGGAGACCCACTGATGAAGAAATAAAGAGGTTAACCATTGTTGTGGTTGAACAAGTGAAGAGAAAGTATTGGTTAAGAAATAGGATAATGAATGAAAATGAAGGTGCTCCCAGGGAAACATTCATGAAAGATAGAGAAGTAACACCAAGAGTTTTGAAGAGAACATAAAATAAGCAACATGACAAGAATGAACAAAATCTTGTTTAGAAAGAAGAGAACAAAGAGTTATACAAAGAAAAGCAGAAACCTATCCAAAAGGAAGAATTCAAAGGGGAAACATTAGAGCAAAAGAGAATAGTTAAGGCAGAGGGTTCTTCATTTGACTTTTCTTAGAATTTATCTCAAGTAAAAATGTTTGTCCCATTGCTCGAGATGATGAGAATTAAGGAGTATAGGGATAGTGCAACTCAATTGATATAAAATTGAAATGAGAAAAGTGCAAGTTCTGAAAATAAAATGGCCACAAAAATGGTTAACAAGCAAGAGAAGATGATTGTCCCAAAAGTGTGTCTAAATGATGTATTAGTAAATTCTCCACAAGTTGAACCATTTTTCACTATGCTGCTTATAAACAATAAATTGTTGAGGAATTGCATGATAGACTTTGGCGCTACAATCAATATCATGCCAGTTGGAGTTATGAAACAGCTTGGTATGTGGGTAGATACTAATGAAGGGAAGTGTTATGCAATGGATAGCCAGCCTGTTCCAGTAGTAGGTGTTATGAAAGATGTTGAAGTCAAACTAGCTACTTATCCTCAGGTGGCCTACAATATAGATATAATTGTAATTGATACCCCTCCTCAGTTTAGGATGCTTTTATCAAGACAGTGGACGGTAGTAGTTGGGGGAAATGTCCAATTTGATTTATCTTATGCAACAATTCCAGTGAATGGCCAGGAATTTAAGTTGTACAGGGAGTCGAGGATGAGCCAAATTGTAGATTGTGTGCCTCAAAATCAAGTCAATTTCTTTTGTGATGTGGATCTTGGGAATTTTAAGATAGAACCAACTCAACCAGAATTAGTCAATGTTGATCCAATTGATAAGCATGTTGCAAAAAACTATGATGACGTGTAGAAAATGTACTTTGATGGAGCTTGCAACCAAGAAGGTAACGGATCAGGAATAGAGTTTGTTTCCCCTGAAGGAGTTACTTTTAAATATTCATTTTTTCTGGCATTTGAATGTAAAAACAATATAGCAGAATATGAAGCTTTGTTAACAGGTTTGAATATGGTTGTAAAACATAAGATCAAGCTGCTACCTGTTTTAGGGGATTCTGAGCTAGTTGTTTCTCAAGTTAAATCAAAATATGTAGAAAAACACAAAAGGCTGAAGCAATATAGGAATGTTGTATAGGACACAATTGATTTGTTTGATGCTTTCTCAATTGAGTGGATTGATAGGTCGAAGAACATAATGGCAGACTTTTTAGCCAATGTTGCACTAAGAAGAGATGACATCACATTGGCTGGAGTGTCTCAAATCGAGTTCAAAGCAAGACCCATTGTGCCTAACAATATATACAGTTGGCAGGTTTTTAATGATGATGTTGACCTCTTAAAATTTCTTTATAGATCAATATGAAGCTCAAGAGGTTGATTTCAATGCCTTTGTTGAAGAGGTAGATGGAAAGAAGATAGTATTTGGGAAAGAGACCGTCTTACAACTTAAAACTAATAAGCTTCCCAAAGGGCTAGTAGCATTGGAAAGGGTATATGATGGAAATGATCAGTCCCTCATGAAACAGATACCAGTCAAGAGAGAGGATCTTGAAGAGGTCAATTTAGGGACTGAACTGGTACCAAAAAAGGTATACATTGGAAAGAAAATAAGCACAAAAATTCAAAGAATGATGATTGCATTATTGAGAAAATATAAACATGTGTTTTCATGGTCTTATGAAGATCTTAAAGCATATAGGGAAGATTTGTTTCAACATGAAATCCCATTGAAGCCAGATGAAAAGCCATTTAAGTAAAGACAAAGACCTATCAATCCAACATTGGAACCAAAAATGTAGGAGGAATTGACAAAGCTTAGAGATGGGGGTATTATCAAACCAATCAAGCATTCAACATGGGTTTCAAACCTCGTTCCTGTGAGGAAGAAGAATGGGGATATCATATTATGTGTGGACTTCATAAATCTAAATGTGGCATCTCTCAAGGATAATTATCCTCTACCTAATATGGAGGTTGTACTACATAAAGTAATAGGTTGTGAGTTGTTATCTATGATGGATGGGTTCTCTAGTTACAACGAGGTCAAATTTAAAGAATATGAGTAGTACAAGACAACCTTTACAACTCCATGGGGAGTGTATGTTTATGTGAGAATCCCATTTGGTCTAACAAATGCAGGTGCAACATTTCAAAGAGCTATGGACGTAGCATTTGCAGACTTGATTAATGCTATCATGGTGGTATATCAAGATGACCTTACTGCTTATTCAAAAAGGGTTGAAGATGATGTAGAGCATCTGGAAAAGGTATTTATTAAAGCTTTAGAATATGGTATTAGTCTGAACCCTAAAAAATGTCATTTTGCAGTCACAAAAGGTAAACTCTTAGGACATATTGTGTCAAAGGAATGGATTAGAATAGATCCTAAGACGGTTGAAGCCATAGATAAAGTTCCTATTCCTAAGACCATCAAGGCCATCCAGTCATTTTTTGGACAGATCAATTTTGTTAGGATATTTGTCTATAATTTTGCTAAAATTATTAAGCCCATATCAAAGATGTTAAGAAAGGGACAAAAGGTAGATTGGACTACAGAAGCATTAGAAGCTTTTATATCAATCAAAAAGGCCATCAAGGAAGCCCTTGTCCTTAAGTCTCCAAATTTTTCAAAACCCTTTCAAATATTTTCATTTGCTTCATTGCATACTATAGCTATTGTTATGTTACAGAAGAATGAGGAAGATCATGAGCAGCCTGTGTCCTTTTTCAGCAAGTCATTGCATGGGTCCGAATCGAAATATGATATAATGGAGAAACAAGTGTTTGCATTGGTGAAAGCCATAAAAGCTTTTAGACCATATCTTGTTGGAGCCAAAGTGATAGCTTATGTCCCTCATGCAGTTGTTAAAGATATTTTGACACAGTCAAAGGTAACTGGAAAGAGATGCAGGTGGATTAATAAAATTCAAGAATTTGATATGGAAATACAAATCACCAAATTAGTAAGAGGTCAAGGTTTGGCCAAGTTAATGGTAGAAACAAATATTGAAGCAAATCAAATTTGTAATGTAGAAGATGAAGGAAATGTAGTTGCAAGTATTGACCACACTCCTTGGTATACAGACATCATGTATAACCTCATATACATGAAGTGTCCTGAAGGATTAAGTGATCATCAAAGAAGAACCTTGAAGCTACAAGCATCCAAATATGTGTTCATGGAAGGTGATTTGTTTTGCAAAAATAGGGATGGGATGTTGTTGCTATGTCTAGATGAGTCACAGGCCAAGCACGTTATAAGAGAAATGCATGAAGGGGTCTGTGGAGGCCATTATTCTGCAAAGACAACTACACACAAGATTCTCAAGGCAGGTTACTACTGGCCAAAATTCTTTAATGATTCCTTTTCATATGTAAGAAGATGTGAAGCATGCCAGAAGTTCTCAAGGAAAATGAAGTATCAGGGAGCTTTACCACTCAGACCTTTGCAAGTTGAAGCCCCTTTTCATCAGTGGGGAATCAATTTTATTGGGGAGATACAAGAGAAATCAAGTGGAGGACATAAGTGGATACTGGAAGCTAATGATTACTTCACTAAATGGGTAGAGGCATCCCCAACCAAGCAAGCAACAAGTAAAGTTGTAATCAATTTTTTAATGGATAACATCATTACCAAATTTGGTACACCATTAAGATTGATCACAGATAATGAGATGTGTTTCAGATCTAATGAGTTTAAATATTTTTGCAGTACATATGGTATCACTATTTCTTATGCAACTCCTTACCATTTGCAAGCTAATGGTCAAGCAGATTCCAGCAACAAAAGTCTTTTGAAGATCATGAGGATGCTAGGTGGGAATAAAAAGGCTTGGGATTCAAAATTGAGGTTGGTTGTGTGGGCTGATAGGATAACTGTGAAAAGGGAAATTGGAAAATCTCCATTTGAATTGGTATATGGAACACAAGCTCGAATGCCTTTACAAAATTTGTTACCAGTTTACAAATTTATCCTTCAGAAAGATATAGACATTCCTAAACCAATGGAGGAAAGAATGGAGCAGTTGGCAGAGCTTGATGAGATAAGAAGAGTAGCTCAAAACTAGAATGTGAAATTAGTGGCACAAATGAAGTATTTATTTGATAGAAGAGCAAAAGATAGAAAATTTAAAGAAAATGATCTAGTGTTAATGTGGAATGCAAGGTGTCAGGAGAAGGGAAAACATGGGAAATTTGAAGCTTTGTGGTTGGGGCCCTTTATTGTTGTTGGCAAGAAAGGTGAAGATTCACATTATTTGCAAAACATGACTGGTGAAGAACAGGAGTTACCTGTACATGGGAAATTCTTGAAGAATTTTTTATCTTGAAGCAATATAGAGGATTAAGGGTTTCTAGTGAATGGACAACTCTTGATAATCCTCTTAAAAATTCTTTTCCATGCACAGTAGTTTAGGAAATAAAAAGGAACAGGAATTGCTAGTACATGGACAATCCTGACATTCCTTTATTTAAATTAAATCTTTCCATGTACAGTAGCATTGGGTCATGTTCATCTCCATTTCCATTCATTCCATCTTTCTCACTGGTCCATCACTTTGAGTTTGGTCTGCTCACCCAGAAATTTGGATTCTTGCAATGATCTCATAGCCATTCATCCCCAGACAGAGCCACTATTAGAACTATAAAATTTTGAAAATTTTATGGCTGTCTATACCCATAAGTTTCTTAAGAAGTCCATGCCATATGCTCATGAATCCATTTTGCAAAATATTTTTGCCCATATTTTGTCATTTGGTCCCATAGAATTCATCTAACCCTGAGTATTTCAATGTATAAATCATATCGGCATGAGATGATACAGTTCTCACCAATCCATGAAGTGTTTTATACTAACGTGTGTCTTTTGCAGTCTATCGGCAAGACATCGAGAATGTCTTACCGATGTTATTTCATTTGGTAATACACATCGACATGATGTAGTTTGCAGTCTCAGCAACCAGACGATCCTATCGGCAAGAAAATATTCATCGATATAAGTCATAACGATCACATGTGTGTTATACTGATGAAGCACAAAATGATTGTTGGCGAGACCTAAGTCATTGGTGAAATGTCCCAAAGCATTCATTTGGTTTTAACGATACAACGAAGAAAGATTCTCGGAAAGATACAAGTAGTCGAAGGAAAGTCTAGATGACCCCTTAAGTCATAGCAATAGGCTTCATTGGTGAGAGTTACAGTGACATATTCTGGATTGAAGCAATAATTCTCAAGAAGACTCATGACGTTGGTATGACTGCATGACACCATGGCAACATATGATCTATTGGCTATCGGTTAGACTCAAAACATCAATGAGACTATGTGACACCAAAGCGATATGTAATATGTGATAGTTGGAGAGACTTAAGGCGTCGGTTGAATTACATGACGTCTCAGCAGGTGTTTAATAAACATGGAAAAGGCCCAAACAACAGATCACCTAGATTTGAATATGAATGGATGCGACTCTTTGTGATGCTGATATATAAAACCAATTTTTGATAGCAGATAAAAATGAGAGGACAGTGCGAACAAGAAATTCAATAGATCAGAATGTTTATATTTTTGAGACTATGATGCATGTAAAAAATGATGGAGATTTCAATTGAATTCATCATACTTGGTGGAATTTTTCTGGTTTCAGTTGTTTGTTTTGTTAATGAAAAGTATTGCTGAAGTTGTCTCCAAGGTTGATATTTTCTAATTATTTAAACTGATATATCAAGGATATTTTTCAATTTATCAATGCACATTTGTTGTATCTGTATGATTGGATTAATTGGTTCTTTCAAGGAAAGATTAAATCCTTTTAGTTAGTCATAGTAATTAGGAAATCTCATTTGGATCATTAAGAAGAACTCAGTAGTCACATCCTTGCATGTTTACACCAGTTATAAACTTAAAATTGTATGCCAAACAATTTGAGTATCTTCTAGAAAGAAGTTATTCATTTCAAATTTTCATTTGACTCTGTACACCCAATAAGGCACTAGTCTCTACCATTTCATTGTTTAATTTCATTCATTTTATCATATGAACATATTAGATTTTTTCCTTGATATTGATTATACAATTTATACCAAATTAAAACTCATTTATCCACTCCTATCTGCCAGTGTGGGTAAATTGCTTTAGGAAATGAACAAAGGTCAAGTATGCTTTATTCAAATAGGTATACCCGCCTAGGTCGAGTAGCACCTAAAGAGAAGAAAGTTCAAATCATTTGGCCTTGTCTGTTACCCTGAAATGTTGTGAGAGCTTGGTAACCTCTTGTGGTTCAAACCTGTGTTTTTGAGAGCTAACAACACACAATGCTTTTAGTTATTGGACTTGCAGGATGCCTTCTCTATGATGGATTATTTTTGTGGCATGGATAGTGATCGAAACATTGAGGAGTTTCAAATGGGTTTGGGTTTCCAGTTGAGAAGACAGCATTCTCTATTCTGGTATGAATTCACAGAGGTCATTGTTCATGAGATGCTAAACCAAATCATGGATTACCAGATGCAACATAATTTCAGGTTTTCTTCTCTCCTTGCTCACATATTTTTGCACCAAAACCTTGACTTCTTTAGACAACACTTGGGTTTGGTTGTTTTTGATGAAAGTGGAGTATGAAGGTCAGTTTCTTTGTGGACTCCCCTTCTTTCTACAACTTATGATTACTATGCATTTTTTGAGTTTTTCTTGACTCTGATTTTGCAAGATTTTAGTGAGGATGGCAAGATTTATCGGCTTTCTTCCAAGCAAACAGGATGGATGCAGAATTTCCTTCCTCCTTGTGATTGGTTTCTTGGGGAAGATTTCACATTCATTAGGCTACATGGCCTTACCAAGGAACCATTTTGACTCCTAGTATGTGTTACAAATAAGGTGTTGGCCCTTGAGGTATTCCAGAAACTTGCAATTATTGACCTCAACTTTTGCAGGGGAAAGAAGCAGAAAGGTTTTTTCTTATGCCCTTTGACCTTTAGTGGGAAAATAATGTTGAAGAAGAAGACGAATGGTCTACTAGAGGTGAAGTTGGCTCATCTAGGGCTAGTATTAATTTGTGACAAATGGAAATATAATCCCAATAACGACATAGTGGAGCTGAATGTTAAGGTGACTCATAGCTCCCGACCTTACTGGGAAGCTCAGTGGAATCCACAATCAGACTAGGATGATCTATTTATGGACATGGCCTATGTTCCTACTGAATATAGGAGGCCACCATGGCTCTCTTTCTATTCATCTTTGGAGAAGCCCAATGATAATCTTAAAATGGGGGCCACCCTTCACAATCAATAGGCCAAGCATAAGCAGTGGAGTGAGGAAAAAATTGTTAACTTTTTGATTTATCGTTAGGAAACTAAATGCCTTGATGCCTCATTCCAAGAGATAGACAAGGATGAAATATTTGATGATCTATGGAACAAAGGGAATGAAGATACTAATGTAAGTGATGATGAGGATATATATCTAGAGGAAGCTAAAGCATATATAATAAAGAAGAAAGAGGTGAAAACAACCCAAGCGCAGAAATCTGGAAAAGCTATGGAATAGCCCAACAAAGCTCCATTGAGATCGTAGGTGACTACATCATAGTCGGAGGCCTCACATCCATGCACATGGGCTATAAAGAGACCCAGAGTATCCCAACAATCTTCAGAGGTCATAGAGGTATACAATTCTCCACCCGATAAAAGGTTGCAAATGGATGTAACTTCTGGAGGAGGCTCACAAGAACCTACAATGAACCAAGGATCGAAGTCCTCTGTAACTCAAGTATCTTTCTCTCCCTCTCCTCTCGCTTCACAATCTTTGGTTACCTCTATTGTGTTTGTGCCCCCAATTAATTCAAGTCTTGGCCTTTCCTTTACTACTTCCACGCTTGTAGGAGGTTTCTCTCAATTCTCCTAAATTGGACAAGCAGCTTTTACTCCTCCGCGATCTGTTTCACCTTTGTCGCAGCCTAATTTGGAACTACCATTGCTACCCCTTTTGTTGTCACCACGTCGGCTCTGACTCAACTTTCCCAATAGATGGAATCCTCTACATCTTTGTTACCGTCTCCACTCCCCATGAGTCCTTCTACCACTTCGCAAACTGGACCTTGGTATAGCATTCCCCTATTCTCCCCATTAATAGTCTCTCTGCCAAAGAAGACATCATCTGGGTCCATAACTCTCCCATTCCCTTTTTCTCTTCCTCTCGGTGCGCCCTTCACTAGCAAGTTGATTAAATCACCAGCAAAATTTATTGGGGAAGGCAACAAAACAAAAGCAGTATGGGCTATCAGGGTCCCAAAGAGAAAAGAAAAGGATACAACAAATCCTGTTGAGTCGTGTGTGCAAACCATTTTCAATGAAGTTCAAGGGTGATTTCATTTTGCAACCATGACTCTGAACACCATCAAACTACAAGGTGAGATATAACCTGAGGATTACAGAATTCATGTTGTGGGAATTGATCTGCATGTAGCCCGACCACAGGACAAATTTGAGCTAAAGGAGGAAACCCAGCGAATGGTGACTACTGACTTTCTCAAACATATCCACCAACTAAAGAAGAAGGAAGAGGAGATAAAGAATGTTAAGGAAAGGATGGAGGTCCTACTGAAGAAATAAAATTCCAAGGATGTTTAAATTGCATGAATATCTTAACAAGCACAGGCGGAAAGTGTCAAACTTCAGGTAGAACTTGAAAAGTTCCAGTCCCTAGATCCCAACCTAGTTGTCTGACTGCAATAGAAAAACCAGGAATTACAAGACCAGTTGGCTCAGATAGAGGGAGAAATACAACAGAAAATGAAAGAGCATAGGAAATAGTGAGTTCAATTGGAGCAGGAAACGTAGCAGAAAGATAAGGAGCTCTAGGGAAAACAAGCTCAGCTCGAAAAGGAGATCCAGGAAGTAAAGCTCTCCCTAGAAAAAGAATTTGGAACCCAAAGCTAAGCTGAGGAATTATTGTGAAACAAGGACACTGAGTTGGAAACTCTACAGAGACAGCACTCTGCAGCAAACAAGAAAATTGAAGAGCTAACATAGGATGTCAAGTCAAGGGAGATGGAAATTGGTCTTTTGAAAAATCCTCCCCAACCCCTTACTCCTCAATCGGATCTCTTTTTAGTAGCCCAACAACTATATATCTCCTACTAGGAGAAAGTCAAGAATTTTTGTCTGACTCTTCAATTGGTGCTCCAATTCATGGTAGAAGTGGAAAGTTTGAGCAGAGAGGTTCATGGAACAATTGAATAGTTCCCACAATTCAATGTGGAGAGGGTTCTCAAGGCAGAGAAGTTGCTAGACAAGTTATACACTGTGGCAAATGAAGAATTGGTGAACACGGGGATTCAAGATCGGAGGTCAGTAGCCAAGAAGGTGAAAGAATTCATCTGTTGTCAACAACCATCCTCCATGCCAGCAATTACTCAATAATACTAAGTCAGACTATGAACAGTATGCAGATGAAATTCTCCCAACTGACTCAGATGGGCTTGCCCTCCCCATTTCTCTTTGATGATTTGGTAGCCACAGTGGAGCATATCACAACAAAAATTGAGGAAAAGTGGCAGGATTCATCTGCTTTTCTAAATTTCAATCAACTCCCCACTATTGAGAGAATTGAAGGCATCACCCATCAAATAGTGTGGTTGCTCTTTCAGCTTGAGTCTGGGACCAAGATATACATGGAGCTACCCTTCAAAGAATCAATTGATTTGCATGAGGCGCAAGAGAATGTGCACCATATCAATTCCATCCAAGGTCGACTTCCTGCCTCTACATACCACACTCTCAAAAATCTAACTCCATTTCCCAATGGATAAGGCTCTGGCCTTCGAACAAAAAATTTTGCGTTCCCATTCCACAGGAGGAATGCCCCTGGTAGTCACCAAAAGTTGTGGATTAAAAATCCCTAGAGCTCCCTTCGGGTTGATGATATTATTTTTCTTAGTCCCGGCCCGCCCCTCATATGTTTGAATATCTCTGGGCCCTTTTCAAAGAGTTTCAGCCACTTACTCCACATGTCCACCACACACTCCTTCGGATGATTTCCTCCCTTGCTTCTCTATCAAGCCTTTCCATGTCTCCATGTGTCAGCAATGTGGGCCTTTGTTAGCCCACTCCCCTTTACTTCTCTATTGAGCTCCACCTGCGAGCCACATAGCATCATTCCACGGGCACCATTTGGCGGGCCCCATAGTCAACGCTCGAGATGAAGACTCCTCCACATCTCTTCTCTGTGGGGAGTTTCATCACAAGGAAGGGAAGAATGAATGACAAGCCTTGTCATGTCACCATGTGTCCCAACCAACTCTTTGGGTGGGCGACACGTGTTTGCATGGGAATTTTGATGCTTCCATAATGGGACCATAGTCATCATTTGCAAAGGGACACATCTCATTCAAAGGAGACTATATTCTATGTTTCAGAATCTTTTATGTTGCAACGGCCTTGGGAAATCATTGTGATGGACATTATTGCTCGTACCTAGGAATCTTTTATGTTGTTGGATCTCGGGCAGTGGGAGAATTTTCTATATATACTACTTCAACCTTCTGAAAATGAGTTCGTAGAATCCACAAAAAAATGTTGAAAGAGACCAGGCCTTTGTATTGTTTTTATTATTGTATTAAGACTCATAGACTATGCTATTTTTGTTCAGCATTTCTATTTCTTAGTTAGTTGAAAAAACATTATACTATGTTGTTATTGTACCGAATAGTTTATTTGTAGAACTTCTATAATTTCAGTAAGTTTGCTGATTTAGACCATGTCTTGGACTCTCCTTTTTAGTGAATGTGCATGGGAGTTATTTTATGTTATTTAATAGACTTCTTGGGTTTTTTACCTATGCTTTATGTCATTTTTGGACATGTAGATTGTTGAATGGGCCACTAAATCTCATCTGAAAGGGAATATTTCCCTTGCCTACTTACATCTTGGTGCATTGCCTTAGATTAGACCTTTATTTTATATATCTTCTTCCTTTTCCCTTTCCAACCTCCCAATTATAGAAGGATTCAGCTTCTTTAAAAAACTCAGAGGTCACTCAGTTTAGCGCAATTGGTCCCCAATTAACTGAGTTTCCCATAAGGCTATTTCTCAACATTTTTAGGTATCAACACCTTCCTAGAAGCCATTTTTTATTCTAAGGGCATAGATTCAAATGTACTTTTAAGTGGTGGATGATAAAGAGAACTCATTATGTCATTAATGTGGTGGTTGTGTTTGGATCCTATTGGTCCTCACATCTATTCCAGATCATTAATTCCACAAATTTCTTGGGAACCAGGCTTGCTATACATGAAAAATCCATTGACCACCTTTATTCATTCTCAATCCATGAATCAATAGGGCAACCAACAAAGTGTTATATATACCAATTCATTTTTTCAACAAAAGGTTTAGTCAGTTCTCTTCCATGTCATTGCAAATCAAAGGAGATTCTAGGGTTTGAATTCCTACAAGTCTAGTCACCTAAGGAGAAACATGTTTATAAATCACAAGGATTTTTATATTGTAAATTATATGTGTAAATAAATGTATCCACAACTCCATTTGTGGATTTTCAAGGAAGTTCTAGCTTAAGGCTTCCTCTTGATAGTTTGATGGTATGAATGTAATAGATATATTTGATAAATTTCAAATCATTCTAAAAAATACCAATCTTTGTAATGATTATTTATATATTACATATGGATTTCTCTAGTCTGGAAATGGGTTACTAAGTATATTCATTTTTCAAATATCATATTTGTGGTGTATTCTTATGCGCAACTCATATTCCTTTTGTTTTCAATCTATTGTCTTTCTTGATGTACTTGGACTCTATAACCTAGTGAATATGCACTAGGCCTAGAAGTAAGAATGCACCATGCACTATGAATGAACACATATTTCACCTCTTTCACCTGTAGATTATGAGTAGCAATTAGTTTGCATGATCTTTGTGATTCAATGGTATAGCTAGGGAAGTATATTTATTAATCTGTAATTTTTATCATCTTGGAGAATCGTGTTGTGCATACGCACATCTTATTTGCATTTGGAAATTTGTGTTGTTGGCTCTTATCTAGAATCTCACATCATCTTGATTTCACTTACAAAACTATTACTAAACCGACAATAAAAAGATGCATACATCATCTTATGACTCTAATTTTGTAACTATATTTGGGGGAGCAACAAATTAAATGTGATAATTATGACTCTAATCAAAGTGCTTCACCTTCCTAAACACTTTAGGAGATAAAATTAATGGGTTTTTCTTAAGAAGTGTGCTAGTGATCAAACTCATTATTTAGATCATCAATAAACCATGAAACCCTACCTTAAAACTTTTTTTTTTATTAGAAATTCTAAATATGCATAATTCACATACAATAGTGATCATTTAAAATTTAAGTAGAAGCATCCCAAAGTAAATTTACATCAACCTAGAAAGAGTAATAAATTAATTATCAAGTTTTAGGCATTCTAGTTTGACTTGCATTTGTTAATGCCCTATTTGAATATGCTCAATTGTGCTTGAATCCTAACCCACTTATGCATTTTGGTCTTATTATGCCCAACATAGATATCTACTATGAGATGAATCCTAATCAATCTCCTTTGTTCAAGTTTTCCTGAGTGTTATCCCTCTTCATCCCTCATATGTCTATCATGTATTGGAAGTTGAAAAGGCCACAAGAAATTTCTAAGTGTGGAGATGTTATGTTCAAATTCTTATAGACTATTTTATGTGTTAGAGTTTTGTGGTTTACCATTTTAGCATACCTTTTTCTTGATCCCTACCTTTATCCCCTTTCTTATCAATATTTTGGACATTTTATTCCCAACCTCTCTTTCCTCCAACTCTTTCTCTCTTTTTTTTCCTTGTTATATTTTTAAACTTTTCATTAACAACACACTTTTTTTCATAACCCTCACACTCTTAAAAGTTTACACCAATCATCTTTTGGAGTCATTGTGGTAGTTATTTTCTTATTTGTATCCCTTGTGGAATGAGGCATGGTGTATTATTGATCCATAATTCCTAATCCTTTTCACTATATATTTTTTGGTCATAGCTTCAAACATCCCTTTACTTGAATACCATAAGGCATTGATTCCTTAGTATCCTCAATCCTCGATACTTCCTTCACATATCTTTTCAAATCCAAAGATGTAGGGTATCCTTATTTGTTTTCTTTGACCATAAAATATGCCATACTCTTGATCCTCGATAAGTGGTATGGATTATAAGGTATCTTTGATCCCTAAATTCCCAAACTCTCATTTTTTGCATTTTTCACTCCCACCTTCCCCCCTACATAACCTAGATCACCATTAATGACCATATTTGACACCATAATTTCCCAAATGGATTTTCCTTCCTAGAATCCATTGTCTAGTCCAATGGCATACATTCAAATGTACTATTTAGTGGTGGTTGATAAAGATAACCCATTCTATTATTAATGTGGTGGTTGTGTTTGGATTCTATTGGTCCTTACACTTGTTATAGATCACTAATTCAACAAATTTCTTGGGAGCCAGGATCTCCTTACATGCAACATCCATTGACCACCAATTCCTTCTTAATCCATGAAGCAATAGGGCAACCAACAAAGTGATATATATACCAATTCATTTTTTCAACAAAAGGTTTAGTCATTTCTCTTCCATGTGATTGTAAACCAAAGGAGGTTCTAGGGTTTCAATTCCTACAAGTCTAGTCACCCAAGGAGCAACATGTTTGTAAATAACAAGGATTTTTATATTGTAAATGATAGTGTAAATAAATATCTCCACAACTCCATTTGTGGATCTTCAAGGAAGTTCTAGCTTAAGGTTTCCTCTTTCTATTTTGATGGTATGAATGTAATAAATGTATATGATAAATTTTAAAGCATTCTAAAACATTTCAATCTTTCTAATGATTATTTATTTATTACATATGGATTTCTCTAGTTTGGAAATGGGTTACTAAGTATATTCATTTTTCAAATATCATATTTGTGGTGTATGCTTATGCACAACTCATATTCCTTATAGTTTCAATATATTGTCTTGTTTGATGTACTTGAACAATATAACCTAGTGAATAAGCACTAGGCCCAGAAGTAATAATCCACCATGCACTATGAATGACTATGTCTTTCACCTGTAGATTATGAATATGAGTTCATTTGTATGAACTATGCGACTCAATGGAATATTCAGGGAAGTATCTTCAATGATCTATAAATGGTATCATCTTGGAGAGTCATTATCACATCTTATTTGCATGCAATAATGTGTTTATCATCTTAGTGGAAGTTCTAGCAATAGTTAGTCCTTGGATAGTGCCAACTTTTATGGTTAAACATATGTGGGGTACTACTAAATCAATTTTATCCACTTCTCCATGTTTACTTATGTTTAATCCAATTCAAGATGCCTCTATGGAGGCCTCATGGGCTCAAAGTTGAAGAAGGTCTTAGGGTAAGTGCACCAATTTGTGACACAATTTTGATGCCAAATTGGAAAAATTAGCAAAAAAAACACTCGAATTGACCATTTGGCGCACACCAAATTTAGCGAGCACCAAATATGGCACATGCCAAATTTGGCATGCGCCAAATTCAAAAAGTGACTTAAAATCAAAAAAACATATTTTTACCTTCATTTTTTGTTGAACCTACGGCTTGGCCTGGAGTTTTCTTCTCTGCAACTCATGCTCGCCAAAAATAATCCATTTTTTTCACTCTTAGCTTGTAATTCTTCATGAGGATGCCACCCACGTGTCCAAGAGGTCGAATATTGTGAAGAAGTATGTATTTTTATTTTTTTATTTCAAATTTGATTTAGAATGTAGATTGAAATAGGTTTTTTTGATAAAACTTTTTTCTAATTCTCATGGAATGAATCTCCACCTCCAGACATCGAGAATTCACAATAACCCCCTCATGAAGAGCCTCCTATACAATAACAACCTGAAACCCCTCCATAAATTCATAGGAATTCTCAAGAAACACAAGAAAATATCCTAAATCAAATTGAAAATAATAAAAGAGAGATTGAACAATTAATTGGAAGATTAATCGAGCATGTCAAAACCCACCCTTATAGGAGAGGGATTGTCGAATCATTGAAGTCAATTGTATCTCATGTAGGAGAAATGAGTGAAAATAATTTTTTGGTCAAATAAGAGGCATGAGATGAGACAATTTTATGCTAGTGTTTTGTCATATGAAAACATGTGTGCCCTATTTAGAGACCCGAGAACCAACGCATCTTTGTCTCATGCATGCAAGAGGGTCCCCATTCATTGGTGCCACCACAAATTAATTAAAAATATTTTTTGGGAGCGGTGGTGGATGGTATTTGACCAACCTCCATGCAATAACCATGAGGTACCACAATAATTTTTGAGGAAACTCTATTGTGATTTTGTCCTCAATAAGATGAAAAATTATTTTGACATCTTAGACTTTCAAGGTAGAGGTGGGGGCTCCACACATGATAGACCTATTGCATGACGTAATCCACAGTTGGCACCAAGACCTTTGGCCAAACCCATGGTGGAGCATGTCATCGTTCCTTCCATTGTTAAGGATAGTGTAGAGGTCAACACGCTAGAGTCTATTAGCTCACTCACCTAGACCATTATATTGTGTGTGAGGCCTCTAGTAGAGCCTGATGTGGAGGAGACGTGTAGGCTCTGAGCTCCACCCCACCATTGTGGCACTTGCGGTGCTGTTTGCATGTACGATTATCAAAGTACTCAGGATGCAACTACACAACCTACATCAACTATAGATGTGATGGCTATGACAGATGAATTGCTAAATAATACATATGGAATTCATATTCAGGTAAAATTCAGCAAGTTCATTTAATTTTGTTTATTAAATTATATTTAGAAATTTAAGAATAACTAAATTTGTAGAATTTTGATATGATGAAATTTCAGGGTCGGAGTATTCATGAGACGTGCTCCATTCCTATAGCCCCTTTTTCATTCTTGATGTTGAGTCCACAGGTATGCAACTAGTATTAAAAATATTATTATTGCATTTGAACAGTTGAATGTTATATTTGAATGTTTATCTCATAGCATGCTTTGGATTTCAAAAAATTTCCCCATGGACCTTCAACCTCCACACCTCACAATTCATTTCCTCAAACAACTTACACTCAGGTATCATTTCTTCATTAATGGTGTTGTAAAACAATGTTAGATAGTTTTCATAATTTTGTGTATACAAATAAAAAAATATTGATGAGAAACAAAAACATTACATGTGTATTATTTGACCATGTCACATTATCTTTTCCTAATTCACTTTTTGTTCCTTTATTCCTTCCTAATCCCATTCCATTAATATTTAATAGTTCACCCTATTTTCCATGATCCCCTCCTAGCCCATCCCACTAATATCTTCTAGTCCATCCTATATGTCATTATGCCCTTCTACTCCCATCTTATTGCACCCATTATTATTTCACCCTATGTTCCTTTATCCATTCTATGTTATACCATCTTTATCCACAGTTCATTCTAGACAAATCTTCTCCATTATTAGTACACATAGATCAAGTTTGCACTTCATGTACTATAGAAAAACCCTAGACACCTCCTATTTCACCCTATGATTCATTATTCCCTACTAATCACATCACATTAACCTCTAATTGTCCACCCTATATTTTGTTATCCCATCCTAGCCCATCCCATCAATCTATACTAGTCCATCCTATGTTCCAATAACCCCTTCTATTCACATCCCATTACCCTCTCATTTTTCACCTTATGTTCCATTATCTCCTCTTGGTCTTCTCCCACTATCTTTCCCTAATTCACCCTATGTTCCTTTATTCCCTCCTAATCCCATCCCATTAACCTCTAATAGTTCATGCTATATTTTTTATCTGATCCTAGCCCATTCCATTAATCTATTCTAGTCCATCCCATGTTCCATTATTGCATTTGACTCCCATCCCATTGTACCCTCTATTATTTCACCATATGTTCCATTATCCCATGTTGGTCTTGTCTCTTTATCCCTTCTATGCTATAGCGCCTCCATCCAAATTTTATCATATACATCGTTAGAAGAAATCTTTCCTTCCACTCATTATTGACCAAATTTTTCTTCTCCATTACTGTTGCACACCTCAACAACCAACTTCATGTGCTATAGTAAAACCCTAGACACGTCCTAATTCACCACATGTTCCATTATCCCTTTGAAAGTTGCTAGTAACATAGTAATCCTCACTTCATTCAAGTGAACTTCATTGTGGCATTATCACTATGTTAACAACATGCCAGGCTCATTAACATTATTTCATCAACATATGTAATATGAATCTCAATGAGCACTGAACTTTGGCATTTGCAAGAGTTTGGACTATCCCAGTGGACTTAGTACTTTCACCATTTTGTGATCTATAAGCACTATACTATAGTCTCAACTGAGGCCAACCATTTACTCTTTCATTTATGATAGTTATAAAGGGACTACCTGAACTTCTTTATATTGTTAGATATGTTGTTTCATTTGCAATTCTTGACCATCAGATAACCCTAGTGATGTTGGTGGCACGATGGACCATGGAGTCACTATAGCAATAGCCAGTTCTGATCCATTGACAAAGGTATACAACAGATTAGTCGATTTGACATTATATTTTCTCTTTTATGGTCTATTATAGAAAATTTTCATGATACTTTTATGTAGTTTAATTTCTATCTTGATGGTTGCTACAGGTGGGTTTCACTCCAAATCATGGATGTGGTAATGTTGTAAATGTGCATGATGACTATTTGTATGCAGTAAGTGACTATGTTTTATTATGTCATTCCATAATTGAATTTCTATCTATTAACATCTATAATTTTTATTGTGTCAGATGCAGCTGCAGAGGAGTCTAGAGAGGAGGTCTAGTGAGCATGTTCAAAAGACAAGAGAACCAATAGGCACTCCATCCAGCCAAATTTCTAAGGCAACATGAGGTCTTTTTCCTTCCCCTAAAGGGAAATAACTATGTATTTGGGCCATTTGTTGTATGCCTATGTGGCATTTTGGAACATATATTTTGTACTATCGATATATACATGACATTTATTTCCATATGGCTCTTTTGTACTAAGTTTTTATGGATTTTTTAGATATATTATATATACTTTTATCAATATATATTATTGTATAGCCTTAAGGCTTTTTGATTAAAGAAAAACTTATTTTGCTACCACCATTCTTGAATGATATTATCATGTGTATTGTGTAAATTCTATGCTTGAATGTTGTAAGTGTGGACATCAAATCTGAAAAATGGTTAAACCTTAACATAATATCATCATGCTAGTCATTTCAAACACATTAGATTAAACATCCCTATGAAATACTTAACCATGCTAAAATATGCAAAACTAAATAGAACAAAAATAGCTAATTGCAAGCATATAAAAACATGATCAAAACTTTATCTCATATTGGATTGGTGCTTCTATGGAAAGAATCCATTTCCCAATCCTTGCTAAGCTCCATGATATGTTGATGATATTTTGATGATCAATATGATGAATTGTTGAGTAGAAAAAATTAGCTCTCCATTTGAAGAGAGTAACTTTGCATGAGATTTTTAGATCAAGTTGTGGAGGAGTGATACAATAGAGAAGCTCTCTATTTATAGCCAAGAAGGATAGAAGGATTCCAAATATGGAGGATGTGGGGCTAAAGATCCACCAATAGGAAGGAACCACTTGTCAACTTGTGATAGGTTGAGGAATGAGCACATTTTGGTCAATGTGCCAAAGAGGGGGAGATTTGAATTTTGAATTTGATGACAAGATGAGTTAAATGCTAAGTTTGACCTTTGCAAGAGACATGTAAGAGCTCATAAATGCCTCGTTGGATGTACATGTCAAATTGGGGGGACATTCAAACTTGGAGAATATTCCCCTTTTTATGCCAAGTTGAAAGAAAATGATGAATTAATAAATCAATAAATTGATTTATTTGGGAAAGTGGGAAAAGCTAGAGGATGTGATGGGTGATTAGATTAGGTTAATCAGGATTAGATTAACTTCATGAGGGATTAGGTGATTTTGACCCATTTGACTTAGATTTAGGGATTTAAATTAAATCAAAGGGAGATGAAAGGTGATTTCAGATTTAATTAAATAAAGGTTTGATTTATTTAATTAAAAGGATGATGATAGGCTCAAATTAAATAAAGTTGATTTATTCAATTAAAATTGATGACCTTAGGAGATTAATCAATTAAACTTGGTTTATTTAATTGATGAGCAAATATCATTATGCATGATGTCAATTTTGCATGTCTACATTTTGCCCCTCTTTGAAGCAATGTACTTGCTGCGTTGGTTCAAAGAATAGACTTACCATGATCAAAATTCAAAAAAATTCTGACTTTTTCAGATGCCCCAGCGGAAAGTACACTGGTACATTTCCCCCTCGAGAGATCGAGTGAAAATATTCAATTTGAGGGTCAATCTCGCGATAAAGAGGTTCAAAATGGACATATGGATGGTTATGATGATGATGCAAATGAAATGGTTTTAAGATGTTTAGAATAACCAATCTATATTATCCTAAATGACTTAAATGATGATACAATGCATGTGAGATGGATGATGTGATATGCTATGATTATGCAAATGTATGATTTAATGAGATGCTTAGACTAACAAATCTATATTATGATGATGAACATGTATGTGAGATGATATGCAAAATGCTAATGGTTTGTGGATGTAGGATGGATGCACTGGCGATGATGATTAACTATTCATGACGTGATGTTAGTGTGGAGAAGAAGAAATTAGAAATGAGATGATGACAAGAGGATCCAACAAGTCCATGATCTGACGAGACTTTATTAGAGATGATGATGATGATAGATGATGTTTTGCT
Organism: Sequoia sempervirens; assembly: GCA_007258455.2. NCBI lineage: Eukaryota > Viridiplantae > Streptophyta > Pinopsida > Cupressales > Cupressaceae > Sequoia > Sequoia sempervirens. Next base: position 369,492 of record VDFB02109042.1, read on the forward strand.
TATCAAGGATTGGGATTTAAAAGGGCTACTTACCTTATGTTTGATAACACACATAAGCACGATGCATCAAGCTATAAAGAACTAGGATGGCATTGTACCTAGTGTGATGGACTTTGACTCAACAAACAGATAGGAGTATTCTTGTTCACGCTTGACATACAAAAACCTTGCTAAGATGTACCTAACAAAGAAAGTATTTGCCAAGTTATATTACAAGAATGTCCAAAAAGCACAATAGACAAAAGAATAATGATCTTTGCCCCATTCCTATCTATCTAAATCCTTCATTTGGATATCATCGAGAGGTCCTTGGAATGAGCGCAATAAGATAAATCAAAAAGAAAAGATCAAGTATGCAAACAAGCCAATGTCCTTCATACCTTGAGCCAAAGGGATGTGTTTTGTTTTAGGATAAGAACTGAAACTATTGCCAAAAGATAATGCCCATTGTAGGAAGGATACATCCTAGGACATGTTAGTGGATGGTGGAAAGTTGATAGGTTTGTTTGAAAGGTTGTTGATATAAAGTTGATTGACATGTTTGCGAATGATGAAGGTTTGGTTTTTAACAGTTTGTTGTTTTGATTTTGATTTTACGTTTGAAGTTTGCGTTTGCCAATTGTTGTGGTTGTTTTTGTTTGTTTTGCGAAAGGATGAAGGCGATGATCAGTTTATTATGGATGATTGATTATTTTGAGTGAAAGTGAAATGGGATGGATGGATTTTTTCAAATATTTGGATTTTTTTGATGTTTTGAAATGTTTTGAGGCTATTTTTTGGGTTTTTCAATATTTTACAAATGTTTTCATTTTTGATTTTTTGAATGTTTTGGGGTTTTCTGAGATTTTATGAATGTTTTTGGATTTTGTGTTTTTTTGAATGTTTTGGATTTTGATGTTTTTGAATGTTTTTGGATTTTGATGTCTCGAGGGTTGATCAAAGATTAGCCTTGTCTACGTTTAAGCTCAAAGACTACGTAGTTCAGATTCCATTTTTTTGATATTTTTCTATTTTTTGAATGTTTTTGGATTTTTTATATGATTTTGAATGCTTTTGGATTTTCTTGGTTTTTTTTAATGTTTTTGGATTTTTGATGTTTTTTATGTTTTTGGATTTTTTGATGTTTTGGATGTTTTTGGATTTTTCACACAATTTTGATGATTTGGACATGTGTGACGATATCAGCTTTCTGTTTGGGATTTTGTTGAAGACCAAGCTAAGGTTGACTAATCAAATCAATGGATTAATGATGATGATAACATTGTTGAGGATACACAACAATGCAAGGATTGATTGATCAGGATTGATGACAATAACATTGTTGAGGTTGTGCACAACATTGCAAGGATAGTGTCAAGCAACACAAGGATTGGGATGGATATCCCAAGGTGATGATAGATTGATGATGATAACATTGTTGAGGATGCACAACAATGCAAGGATAGTGTTAAGCAACACAAGGATTAGGATGGATATCCCAAGATGATGGATTGATTGGATTTTGATCAATCAAGATTAATGAAGCTTGATTTGGAACAAAAGTTGTTTGAATGATTTGATGTGATGTTTGAAGCACACGTTAGATGCGACTGATAATGATTGTTTGGATTGATGTTTGATGAAAGATGAAGCCTGATCAGGAACATCTTCTTGTAAAAATATGCCATGGGCTAGTGATTTGGATTTTTGGATTACAGATGCTTGACCAATTTGATTTCATATTTTCCAATGTTTGGATCACCACATAAGTTGGAGGATATAGATCAAGATTTATTCCCGAAGCAAGATGTAAATATCTACCCCCAATGTCTAGCAATGTATGGAATGCCATGGATGGATGCTTGGATAGGTGTATGGATGGATGGATATGGAAAGCATGCAAAGGATGCCAAGGATTATCTTTTGATAAGATAAGGTATTCAGATAAAGAATAGTCATTGGATAATGCTTCATGGCTTAGATAACCCTGGGAAGGATAGGATCAATGAAAATGACCCATGTCAAGATGTTTTACCATAAGCAAGCGTACAGTGTGCACAAAACTTTGTCAATGTCAAGATGACTCAGACTATGGATGCAAATGGATGAAAATGTATTGCATAAATGGTTCATGGATGAATGGATTTATTATGGATAAGACGGATGGAATGTTGGCTTTATTATGGATGGGACAGAATGTTGGATTTTATTATGGATGGGATGAGATGCTTTCACCTGAACTGGCAGACGTAGATGCTCGATTCTACACATGATGCATGTTTACCAAGTTTTCATCATGGTACCTGCCCAAAGCGCCGCCCATGCGGTTTTCACTAAAGGACGATTTTTCTCTTTATTTTTTTCAATCCTTTTTCTATTTTTTTTTGGATTTTCATATTTTTTTATATTTTTCTGTAAAAGATTTAAAGCTCATGTCGAACCACCTTGTGGTGTTGATGTAGACGCTTCTGTCATAATTTTCCATCGGTATCCTTCCTGAAGAAGTTGCTTTCCTAAGATACATGCACTTGAATACAACTTTTGAGATTCCTGATCTACTTTGTTGATACTAGAGTTGACTTTGTCTTTGTGCCCACATCGTGATCGAGTGCCTTTGAAATCCTTATGATGAAGGGTCCTTTCCAATACATGATCAATTTAAGAATTGGATATCATGCGTGGAGGCATGGATGGAATGTGTTTAGGGATAAAAGATGGATTGCTTGACAGCTTGGAATCTTTGACTCTCCAAACTTGGGAAGGTGAGCAATGATGAGTGGATATGAAAGTGTACATGGAATTAGGACCAACTGCTTGATACACTTTGTACGTTGCTTGGGAAGCCTATTTTTTCCCTTGTGGACATTTGTGATGGATACTTTTCCCTTTATTATTTTTCCCCATAGTTTATTTGACTAGTGGAGTTTGATAGGGATAATCTTTCTTTGTATGTTTTGGTATCCATGCGTATTTGATTTGTCCATTATGCTTCCTTGTTTCTTCTACTTTGATAATGTTCTTTGTGCTTCGATTCAAATTTTTCTTCTGATGTTGGTACCAATTCATGGATGGGGTGATGGGTGGAAGAAGATTCATGATGTGATTGGTTGTAGTATTGGTATCGGTTTCATCATAAGGATTCTTTCTGCTCCCTATGTTGAAATTTTCTTGAGATGAAGTTTCCCCCAGTATGGTGGTAGTAGTGCCTTCATGCTTTGATTCTACCTATTTTGAGAGCTCTTGTTTACAATAAATTCTCTGATAAATGACCATTGTAGATGATGTTATCGGAATTTGCTGCTCTACTGACTTTGGAATATCCTGTTCTGTCTGACATGTTTCCTTGAGTGGATACTGCTGGATATCTTCATACATGATGTTCTCAGTCTGAATTTGGGATATGTTTGATCTTGATGTTGTCAACTCAATAACCTACTCTTTTTGTGTAATAATGTCAAGAGTAAAATAATCTTGTTCTAAATGAAGATCATCTATGTGTCCATCCATAGAAAGCATCTCATGGGTAGATGGAGGAGTATGTGCATCTTGTATAGATAGGAGAGTGTCCATTAGATCATTGTAGTATCTTGAAGATACAAATTCTTGATCCTGAATAATTTTGGAATCACCTTTGACATGCTTTGGATCAAGTTCTTGACATGGGTCAATTTCAAATGATGGATTGCTTATAAAGGGTTCTTGGATGTCATCATTAGACATGGTAAGTGGTTCAATATCTTCAAGTTTCAAGTTTAGAGTTCCTTCAATATATGTAATGATGAGGTCAAAGGATGTCAACATGTCTTGGAAAGGACCATTGCTAGACTTTGGTGAAATATTTTGATCATGCTTTGGAATAAACTTTTGAGATATGTCCTCTAACTCATAAGGCAATGTAGAGACATTTTCAATATGATCATTGGTTGATGGATCATGCATTATGTAAATAGAATCAAATAATTCTAACACTCCTTGAAATAGATCACCAAAAAGTGGCTCTTGATTATGGTGAGTTGATCATCGGATGGGGTGGAAACATCCTCAATGTGCTCCTTAATTGAGAGATCGTGAAATTGTTTTCAACAATTGTGGCAAAGAGATTGTGAATGTCTTCAACCATAGGGTCAACTGATGTTGTCATTTCTTGAATTGGATCATTATCAAGTATTGTTGGTGGATTTTGATCATGATTGAAAAGTAACTCTTGATGTATGTTAATTTGATCATTGGATGAGGTGGAAACATCTTCAAGGTGTTCATTGATGGATAGATCTTGATCATTGTCCCCAATAGTTATCTTTTTTGTGTTTTTGCTTGTGCTTGTTGGGCAGCTTGAGAGGATTTTTGCCCTTGTTGAGCTTGTGTTGCTTGTTGCATGGCTAGATATTCTTGGATGGCCTTTTGGTAGGCTTGGTGAACTTTTAGCACAATGTTATATTGTCTTGCTACATTAGGTTTAGGTGGTAGTGGTGGTGGATTCAGAATCATGTCGGATGTATTTGGATTTATTGTGAGGGTTTGAGATATGATGGGTATGATAGGGGTGATTGGAGTGATCGAGGTGATAGGAATGGTTGGAATGACTGAGGTGATAGGTGCTTGGGAGACCATATTTAATTTTTCAGGATTGATGTTGTCATTTGATTACATACCATCTGTTGGTGCGATGTCGATGGTATATTCAAAGGATTTGATGTGATTGCTTGATTGGTGTTAGGTGGATTGACTTGGATGGAGTGATTGGTGCTAGGTAAAGGGGGAAGCCCTAAACCAAGGAATGATGTTGATATGGGTAATGGTGGTGGAGATGTCTCTTGGCGCAATGACTCAACTATTTTGGTAAGTGTAGCAATTTGATCTTGCCAAATTTGATCTTGATTTTGATCTTGACCCCCTTCATATAGTTGATTTGGTTTTTGTTCAAGTAGATTTGGGATGCATACCTATGGTTTTTGAATTGGATCATGGACAAATTGATTTTGCACAATGTTCTGATTTGGGATATGTTCAGATTTGGAATGATAGGTTGAAATTGAACATTGTTGATGTTGGGAATCACATTGCCTTGTTTTAGGTAACTTTGATTTTTCATGGTGTTACCTTGACTTGGATTAATACACAGAGTTGTTAACATCTTGTTTGGACTTTGAACAATATTCGTATGATTTGCAAACATATTCATCCCAAATTTTACCAAGTTTGGATTGAAAATGTTCATGTTTTGTAAGGTTGTACTTGGTACATTCACATTTGGCATGATGGGATTTGATGAGATGATGTTGTTCATTTGAAGGCTCATGCATTGATTATTCAGTTGATAGATTTTTAGTTTTGGATTTAGATCTACCATCGGGAAAGGTGTTCCAATATTTTGACTAGACATACTCACATTTTTACTATTGATGTTTGTAGAAGGCAATGATCCCATGTATGGATTGTATAAGTGTGAGTTTTGATAATCAGTCGGCATTATAAGGCTTTGAATTGATTTGGATTACTCATGATGTATGGAGCAAGTTTATATTCCATGTTCCTCTTGTGTTGAGGTCTAGTTTGGACCATAAAATAAGGATCAATTTTCAAGAATGTGGGAGGTGAACCTCTAATTCTTTGGATTGATATATTTCTAGGTACAAAAGAGAGATTTTGGGATGTTTTTAAGGGTTAAAGGGTGATAATGATACGAATGTTATATGGATGTTTGATGGATGATTTGGAACTCTTGAGAAAATATTGAAGGGGTATGTTTAAACTTTAGGACTTTGATTTGGGATTGATTTGCTTTGGATTTGGATTTTGGTGAACTCATAAACTCTAAGAGGTTGGATGTTGTCCTAGAGTTTAAATTGTTCACAAGATTGATAATTTGTCTAGGTGTGAGAAGAAGGATTCATCTAAACATTCCTATTCAAACAAGATGATAATGAACTCCTAAATCCCAAGATGTTGGATGTTATTAAGGGATGAATTTGTTCACAATTTTTGATAATTTGATCAAATGTGTGGAGAAGGATGCATCTACACACATTCAATTAAACAAGGTGTTTTTGGATTGATTTCAAATGATTTTCCCAAAGTTTCAACATAAAGGATTTTTCCAATACTTTCGAAGAGTTATTGATGAGATGATTTTGATTTTGATGTTCGAAGATGGATGAGGGTTTTATTTCGATCCTAAGATGTACCTAAAAGAGACTTTGTTTACTAGACCAAGATACTGAAGAACATGCTTTTCTCTAAGAGTAGTTCAAACCAAAAAGACCAATGTTTGCTTGAAAGACGATAAAAAGATAAACTAGCACATGTGTGGGGTTCAATTTGAATTTATCCTGGTTAATGACTCGCTTTTACCACAAACACACTTCTTGCTTAGTTTTCAAACTGAATTTCTATGTCCCAATTCCTTTTCCTTCTACAAGGTCCATTATGTGAAAATTAAGGTTTCAAGAGCATAGTTTCCTATTGTTGACTTTGGAATGAAAAAATTGAGATATAGGTCTTAGTGTTTAGAAGCCATCTAGGGATAAGAACCCCTAGGGACAAGCAGTAACACGTGGACTTTTCAAAGGTATTTGTTCCTCTCAAAGAGTTTGAAATTCTGATGATTTGTTTAATGTTTGTCTCACTATTTTGGATCCAAGCACTGTGTTTTCAAACTGACTCACAAGCAATATAACATCCTAGCTCAATTGGTACATTTTTCTTGGTGGGCTTGCCTCATGCCCTTCATAGTAGAAGAGATGATTTTACATGCAACCAAGGAAAAAATATAAAGGTATGTTAAGAATGAATTCTTAACCTCTATATTTTAACCAAGATCGAACATGGCAAGCAACTTCTTGGAATCTAAGTTCCAATGCACCACTTTGATAAACTCGTTGGATGGACTGGTTGGTTACTACAAACAAGGGTTTTAGTTCGGACTTTCTGTTCATGTAGGTTGACCCATAAGGCAAGAGTCCCTTTTCAAATCCATCTTGTCGGAGCCAACCGCGTGATACTAGCGTTTACTCTAATACCCACATTTATATCTTGGTTGGAAATCCTCTTGGCTTTAGAGTGTTACCAGTTGGGTCGTTCCCTTGGGTGAGTACTTTTTCCCCAAGGTAGTCCCTCTAAGATAGACAAAAGTGAGTAAACATATTCATAGTTCAATCAAACTTCATTTAGAAACAAAGGGAGAACACATGCAATAAGTTTACTCACACTCGCAAAGTGTTTTGTTCAATTTTTAAACCAAATATGAAGTGTGGAGGCAATATTTTATGCAACTTAATGTCATCAAAAATAATTTTGATTCTCAAGGTCGTCGTGAAGTGCGAGAGAAGTGCATACGCCTTTTTAGATGAGATTATTTTGCAAAAAAGATTACAAAGCATAAAAGACACATGTTTGTTTTAACCTTTCAAAGCAATTGTGAGTTCTTTTTAAAGCACCAAAGGACAAATGAGAGTTGTTTTGTTCAATTGTTAACCCCAAATGAAAACTAGTCAATTTTCCTAAAGTTCATTTTATTTGCAATGAAAATTGAAAGCTTTTGAAATGTTCATTTTAAAGCCCAAAACCAAATTAGTTAGCCTAAAATAGAAAATTAAGGCGTGGGACGCAAGCTCAAAGCATTTAAAAACAATTTGTAAATCTTAAGTTTCAATGCCCAAATCCTTAACTCCGATCTTGCTTTTGTTTTCGCTCAATTCCACCACTCGATTCCAATGTCAACCTATAAACATCACCAAATAATTTTTTTAGAGATGAGATTTATGATAACTTTTTATGCAAAAGTTCCTCCTACTTGAAAATTTATAAAAAAGCCTAAATCATGCACTAATATCCTCCTAAATGCACAATAAATCTTTATTGATGATCTTCTAAACATGATAAATGATTATGCATTCTTCTATTTGTACCTCATTTAAACAAATCAAACAAGAGTAAAAATATAGCAAAAAAAAAAATACGACTTTTCTGATTTGACAACTACCCATCATATACCGTGACTTTTGATTTTGTGTATTGCTTAGATCACTAAAATATCTTATACATAAGGTATAGAATCTATAATACCAGCATATAGAATAGTAAGTATAGTGAACCTATTAAATGTGAGTCCATCTTGTATAAAATGAAGAATCAACATTAAAGGACTATTTCTCATTTATTTAAATAATTTTCTGAAATCAGATATAGATGATTGTGTATTTTGGAATACTTCCAGAAATTTAATAAAACGATGAAAAAAAAACAGCAAGCTCACCCTACCACTTTGCACACATGTCAACATCAAACAAGGAAATCAAAGCATCATCATTAAATATCAAAGAAAAATAAAATCATGTTGATTTTAGACTGGGGGTATGAACCATTTAGCACACTGTTGATTACAAGCCAATTTTAGATGTGCTATCACTATAAATTCAGAAGATTGAGCTTAAGGCTATGCCAAAATAGACTTAGCGCATCTATCTATACCACTAATGTGTTTCATAAGCCTAAGACTTTTTGAAAATGGCGTAAGTAATTAGGCACATTTAGATGACAGCCCATCAATGATCTTTAAAGACTTGTAATTGAATGTAATTGGCAGGTGAAGAGAACAAAGACTTTTAATCAACTGCAATTGTCAGGTTAAGATCATAGCGTTATCCTGCAAGTTTGAAGGACAATACAATTGGTGTTGATGGAAACATGATAATAAGCTTTGAAGGCAACTGTATCCTACAGATTTGAAAAAAAAATCGTGACAAAAAACAAAGTCTTTACCTTCCAATCTCAAGAATGATGTTATGTCAGAAAAGACTTAAAAACATCTTTGAGAAATCGAGGTTGAGGCTGTCAAAAAATAAATCATTCATACAAAGTACCCTCTTCAAACTAGAGAAGTCTCAACAACATTAAGGAGTACTCCAGCAAAGATTCAAGTATATCAAACACCTAAGGGGCATGAGTCCAACGGATCTTAATGGACAGCTAACGCATGAGAACAAAACAGATAGCAAGGCACAAACTTTATAGTTGTAATAGAAGTGTTGGAGCTTGTGCCATAAGTGAAACACACATCAATAAAAAAATTTATATGATAGAACAATTTGTGTCGTCCACATATCCTTTTTATTCACTAGCTATTCTCTTACCGCCATTGGTACACAAGTTGTAGCCGTATCATCATCTATCTCACCAGGTCACATGAGACTTCAAGTTATTAAGCTTTGATAGAAGATAAATAAACAAGGCCTAAAAAAGAAATGCGCGCAACCATCCAACTCTAATGGCCTCTCCTATCCCCAGCCGCGAGTGTTTATTTGTGAATGATTATGAGTAGGCTATCTTTCTTTAAGTTATTATCCTATGTTTGGCAAGATATCAGGTATGAATAAAAAACAATAAAAGTAAATCGCCAGCAGATAGAAACATAGATTGAAATATCTGCTGAGGCCATATTAATTCTATGACTAACAGGTATATGATGGTGAACATGGTCAGATCTGCACAACATTCATTTGGAATAGTGAACTTAGCTTTAAATGCATAGTTGGTGGTATACTATGATGCATACAGCTATAAACTTGGTGCAAATTTTCAAATGGTGTAAGATTAATTAAAAAGGCATAGAGAATTCTCAAGTACAGGTGCACTTAAACAAGGCTCTCTTTAAAAACTTTCAAGCAAATGTATTTGGTGTATGAAGGAGACAGTAACGTCTTTCAAGCAAATGTATTTGGTAGGTGTAAAAATTGAATGAAATGGCTTCAAAAAAATTCAAGCAAATGCAATCTGTGAAAGCATAAACAAGACACGTGAACTGTTTGATAGAATGCTTCAAAGAACTGCAGTTTCATTGAACACTTGAAGGGATAGTGCGTGCTCTTTTATGTTCTTTGCAAGGAAACAAACCTATCAAGGCACTAACTTGTGAATAATACATATCACCTACCCCTAGTTGTCACCATCACAATCTGAAATAAAGTTGTCATTCAAGATAATATGTTAGTCATTTAAAGAGTTACCTGTCAAAGCATAGACAAGGCATGTGAGTTGTTCATTAAAGTGCCTCAGAGAAAATGTGATTTCAAGAAATTTCGCGAATGTCAGGTTCTATTTATCACGGGCAAAGGAAATTCTCACAAGCTAACCAAAAGGAGAACATCCCATGCCCTCGCTAAACTGATAATGAGATGTGATAAAATATAGTGTATTGATCATTTATTATGATCAAAAGTTATTTTGGCGTCGACTGAGATTTTCCTAAGTTTTGGTCTATTTAGGCATAAATCAAAACAGGATTGGGATTGGGTGTCAACTGAGATTTCAGTCTGTTTGGGCCTAAAGCACAAAGTAGAATGACTGGCCCACTTTTAATTCAACTGATTAAAGATAAAGGGTGGATGATAGATGCACATAGGAGGGGTAAAAATGGGTTTGAGAATAACACAATACGCGCTTCCTCACTAAACTGTAAGGATGATCTAGCCAGATGGCCAAATCAGGCAATTTGTAACGCCATCGCAGTCTTTAACCTTGTTAACCTATGTCCCCATCACTACGTTAGCTAGGATGTGAGTGAGGATGGGGATAGATGATCAGGCATAGGGAAATGAGAAAGAGATTTCACCTTAATGAATGACATGATTGCTTAAATAGTGTTACTATTTTTTTTGTTTTTTTTGTTTTTAACAGGGTATGTGAATTACTTGACAGAGTATATCAACAAGAAACATAATCTTAGAGAATGGCTTGATTGCAGGAAACTTGAATGAAGATTAGTTATAAAAAAAAATAGAGTAATAACAATCTGTATCTATGAATGAGCCTGTATTGAAGAAGGTAGAGTAACGACACTGCCATCAGTTTACCTCAAGTAAATTCTAAAAGGGATTTATTTCTATCTTAGCCAGTAATTACTACATGACCAATCTTAGTATGAAATAAAAAATCCTTCTAACTTAGATGCAAAAAATCCGGATACACAAGAAATATGTTAGATGGTGAGATTTTCAAACAAGCATGAGCTTCCCTCCTTCTAGCACCATTTTGTGGACATCAAATCTGCAAATGGTTAAACCTTAACATAATATCATCATGCTAGTCATTTCAAACACATTAGATTAAACATCCCTATGAAATACTTAACCATGCTAAAATATGCAAAACTAAATAGAACAAAATAGCTAATTGCAAGCATATAAAAACATGATCAAAACTTTATATCATATTGGATTGGTGCTTCTATGGAAAGAATCCCTTTCCCAATCCTTTCTAAGCTCCATGATATGTTGATGATATGTTGATGATCAAGATGATGAATTGTTGAGTGGAAAAAATTAGCTCTCCATTTGAAGAGAGTAACTTTGCATGAGATTTGTAGATCAAGTTGTGGAGGAGTGATACAATAGAGAAGCTCTCTATTTATAGCCAAGAAGGATAGAAGGATTCCAAATATGGAGGATGTGGGACTAAAGATCCACCAATAGGAAGGAACCACTTGTCAACTTGTGATAGGTTGAGGAATGAGCACATTTTGGTCAATGTGCCAAAGAGGGGGAGATTTGAATTTTGAATTTGATGACAAGATGAGTTAAATGCTAAGTTTGACCTTTGCAAGAGACATGTAAGAGCTCATAAATGCCTTGTTGGATGTACATGTCAAATTGGGGGGAGATTCAAACTTGGAGAATATTCCCCTTTTTATGCCAAGTTGAAAAAAAATGATGAATTAATAAATCAATAAATTGATTTATTTGTGCAAGTGGGAAAAGCTAGAGGATGTGATGGGTGATTAGATTAGGTTAATCAATATTAGATTAACTTAGTGAGGGATTAGGTGATTTTGACCCATTTGACTTAGATTTAGGTATTTAAATTAAATCAAAGGGAGATGAAAGGTGATTTCAGATTTTAAATAAAGGTTTGATTTATTTAATTAAAAGAACGATGATAGGCTCAAATTAAATAAATTTGATTTATTTAATTTAAATTGATGACCTTAGGAGATTAATCAATTAAACTTGGTTTATTTAATTGATGAGTGAATATGATTATGCATGATGTCAATTTTGTGTGTCTACAGTAAGCATGGATTTTGTTTACATCTAATACTTAATTCCTTACTATTGATTACTCAATAAGCTCCATCTAATGTGTATTGTGTAAATAGGCTCCATTCCTAGTGGTTTGTATCCTTTGCAATGCTTCAATTACTTGTGCCTCACTTATTCACATGTATGCTTCACTTATTCACATGTATACTTCACATATATTGTGTGTATTCATGTGAATGTTTCATGCTTCCAATTCATAGCAGCAAAAATTTATTGGGGAAAAAATTTGACAAACCAAAAGTATAAGATTTTTTTAAAAAATTGGGAAAAAATATGGAAAAAATGGGGAAAATCATATTTTAAAAAACGTAAGAAATTGTAGAAGAAGAGATAAAAACTTTTCTTTTTAAAATTGAAAGGTATTTCCATAGCATAGAGATATAGAGAGAAAATAAAATAAATATTTTAACTAAAGAATTGTAAAAAATAGATTTTTGCATTTATATCCATATCATTGATTACATTGCATTGCACATCTTTCAAACTCAAAGCATTACTTCACATTGCATAACTAATAACTAGATGTTGATAGATGACAAAATTTCAATTACAATATAGTATTTCCAAAGTCAACCTAAGCAGTTATGCAATTACTTCACATTGCATAACTAATAACTAGGAGCAACTGCCAATTGCTTTTTCTTATCATGGCATTCTATGAGACCAGATTTCTTTGAGGTTATTTTTCAAATAGTTCACTGTCTTGTCTATGTTACCACATTTTTCATACATGTCTACCAAAGAATTTTGTCAAATAGTTCACTACCTTGTTGCTATGGCTAAAATCCTAAAACAAGTGCTTTTGAACAAGCTAAGGATGCTTGGAAAATTCTATCAAAAAGCATAATAGCAAGCAATAGTATAGACAAGGCAATGAACTGCTTGAAAAAAATTCCTCAAAGAAATGTCGTCTCATGGTGATGGAATTCCATGACAAGAAAATTTCTATGGATTGTCATGGAATTCCATCACCATGAGACCACATTTCTTTGAGGCATTTTTTCAAACAATTCACTACCTTGTCTATGCTACCACATTTTTTGTACATGTTTACCAAAGCATTTTATCAAACATTTCACTTCCTTGTTGCTATGGCTAAAATCCTAAAATAGGTGCTTCCAAACAAGCTATGGATGCTTGAAAAAAATCTATCAAAGCATAATAATAAGCAATAGCATAGACAAGGTAGTGAACTATTCAAAAAAATGCCTAAAAGAAATGTGGTCCCAATGTGCTTGTCATGGCATTCCATCACCAGGAGACCACATTTCTTTGAGGCATTTTTTTCAAATAGTTCACTGCCTTGTCTATGCTACCACATTTTTCATACATGTCTACCAAATAATTTTATCAATCAATTAATTGCCTTGCTACTATGGCTAAAAGTCTAAACTAAGTGCTTTTGAATAAGCTATGGATGCTTGGGAAAAATCTATCAAAGCATAATAGTAAGCAATAGCATAGACAAAGTAGCAAACTATTTGAAAAAATTCCTCAAAGAAATGTGGTCTCATGGTGATGGAATGTCATGATAAGCAAATTCCCTGGATTTTCATGGCATTCCATCACCATGAGACCACATTTCTCTAAGGAATTTTTTCAAATAGTTTACTACCTTGTCTATGCTACCACATTTTTCATACATGTTTACCAAAGCATTTTATCAAATAGTTCACTGTCTTGCTACTATGGCTAAGAGCCTACAATAAGTGCTTTCAGACAAGCGATGGATGCTTGGAAAAAATATATCAAAGAATAATAGTAAGCAGTAGCATAGACAAGGTAGTGAACTAGTTGAAAAAATGCCTCAAAGAAATGTGGTCTCGTGGTGATGGAATGCCATGACAATCCATAGAAAATCACTTTTCATGGAATTCCATCACACCATGTGACCACATTTCTTTGAGGCTATTTTTTAAAATTTCACTAGCTTGTCTATGCTACCACATTCTTCATACAGGTCTACCAAATAATTTTATCAAATAGTTCACTACCTTGTTGCTATGGCTAAAAGCCTAAAACAGGTGATTTCGAACAAGCTATGGATGCTTGGAAAAATTTTATCAAAGCATAATAGTAAGCAATAGCATAGATAAGGCAGTGAGCTGCTTGAAAAATTACCTCAAAGAAATGTGATCTCATGGTGATGGAATGCCATGACAATCCATAGCAATTTTATTGTCTTGGAATTCTTCATGCCATTCCATCAACATGAGACCACATTTCTTTGAGGCATTTTTTCAAACAGTTCACTACCTTGTCTATGGTCTCATGGTTTTTCTTCACATTAAAATCAACATAATAGTAAGCAACAAGCTAGATGGTCTCATGGTTTTTCTTCATGAAAAATCAACATATGACATCAAACCATACATCATGGATATTGAATATCTAGATCCAATGTTTCACTAGTAGGTTGAGTTTTGCATTTCAGCAAGGGTGCACTATTCGATGACAACTGCAGTTCAGACTCGTAAGGGATTTAGCCAGTTGAACGTAGCTCAGAGTGATTCAGTGTGTTTGGGTGCAAAAAAAGGACCATTCCTAGTCTAAATGTACCCACCCAAACATGTTGGAATAGTTTGTTTGGTCACACAAGTAGAACGAAAGTTGCACCACTTTGCAACTTTGCACTACTTGCATTTGACAACTTTTTTCCCAAGCGAAAAGTCACCACCATGGGAAAACCCCTCTGAGATAGAAAAACCTAAGAGATATTATTGTAGAGGGGCCCAACATAATCTCATAGGCTCAGACGAGAAGTTTTTAAGCATCACAGTGTTCGAGTAACAACATGCTGAAGTTTGCAGCCATTTTGCACTATACACTCTTAAGGATTTAGCTGGTTGAACGTAGCTTAGAGTGATTCGGTGTGTTTGTGTGCAAAAAATGACCATTCCTAGCATAAATGTACCCACCTGAATGAGTCATAATAGTTTGTTTGGTCACACGAGTTGCAGAATGAAAGTTGCACCACTTTTCAACTTTCAACTACTTGTATTTGACACTTTTTCCATCAAGTGGAAACTAGACACCACAAAAAATGACTCTAAAATAAAAAAAATTGAGAGAGTTTATTATAGAGGGGCCCAGCATGATCTCGTAGGCTTAGGCAGATATTTCATAAGTGTCACGGTTTCCAAGTAACAACATGCTAAAGTTTGCAGCCATTTTGCACTTCGGACTCTTAAGGGATTCAATCGATTGAACATAGCTTGGAGCGTTTCAACGTGTTTGGGTGTGAAATAATTTCATGCATAGCATAAACATACCTACCCAGATGTGTTAGAACTATCTATTTGATAACACAAGTTGTAGAACGAAAGTTGCACCACTTTGCAACTTTCAACTACTTGCATTTGACATTTTTTCCATCAAATGAAAACTAAACACCACAAAAAACTAACTTTGAGATAACAAAAACCAAGAGAGGTTATTGTAGAGGATCTCAATACAATCTCATAAGCTCAAATGATAAGTTTCTAAGTGTCACGGTGTCTAAGTAACAATATGTTGAAGTTTGTAGCCATTTTGCACTTCAAACTCTTAAGGGATTCAACTGGTTGAACGTAGCTTGGTGCGATTCAGCATGTTTGGGTGCGAAAGAGGGTCATGCCTAATGTAAAAATACCTACTTGGATGCATTGAAATAGTTTGTTTGGTCACACAAGTTGCATAACAAAAGTTGCACCACTTTGCAACTTTCAACTACTTGCAATTGACAACTTTTTCCCCAAGTGAAAAGTTGTCACCATGGAAAAATGCCTCCTAGATAGCAAAAACTGAGAGATATTATTGTAGAGGGGCCCAACATGATCCCATAGGCTTAGATTAGAAGTTTTTAAGCATCATGGTGTTTGAGTAATAGCATGCTAAACTTTGCAACCATAATATATTTTATACTCTTAAGGGATTCAGTCGGTTGAACATAGCTCAGAGTGATTTGAAATGTTTAGGTGTGAAAGAGGACCATTTCTAGCGTAAACCTACCCACTCAGATGCATCAAAATATTTTTTTTCGTAACATGAGTTGTAGAACGGAAGTTGCACCACTTTGCAACTTTCAACTATTTGCATTTGACACTTTTTCCATCAAGTGAAAACTGAACACCACAAAAAATGACTTCGAGATAACAAAAACCGAGAGAGGTTATTATAGAGAGGCCCAATGCAATCCCATAGGCTTAGATGAGAAATTTCTAAGCATCATGGTGTCTGAGTAACAACATGTTGAAGTTTGTAGCCATTTTGCACTTCAGACTCTTAAGGGATTCAATCAGTTGAACGTAGCTTAGAGTGATTCAATGCATTTGGGTGCAAAATAGGACTATTCCTAGCATAAATGTACCCACTCGGATGTGTTGGAATAGTTTTTTTGGTCACATGAGTCACCGAACGAAAGTTGTACCACTTTGCTATTTTCAACTACTTGCATTTGACAACCTTTTCCCTAAACAAAAAGTTGCCACCACGGGAAAATTCCTCTGAGATAGAAAAAATAAAGAGAGGTTATTGTAGAGGGGTCTAACACAATCCCATAGGCTCAAATGAGAAGTTTTTAAGCATCACGGTGTCTAAGTAATAGCATGTTGAAGTTTGTAGTCATTTTGAACTTCAGACTCTTAAGGGATTCAACCAGTTGAACGTAGCTCGGAGTGATTTAGCGTGTTTGGGTATGAAAGAGGACTATGCCTAATGTAAATGTACCCATCCAAACACATTTTAATAGTTCATTTGGTCACACGAGTTGTAAAACAAAAGTTGCACCACTTTGCAACTTTCAACTACTTGCATTTGACACTTTTTCTATCAAATGAAAACTGGACACCATGAAAAAATGACTATGATATAACAAAAACCAAGAGAGGTTATTGTAGAGAGGCCCAATACAATCTCATAGGCTCAAGTGGATAATTCATAAGTGTCACAATTTCTGAGTAATAGTCTGTCAAAAATTGTTTCCATTTTCCACTTTGGACCCTTAAGGGATCAAGCTGGTTAAACGTAGCTTAGAGCAATTCAGCGTGTTTGGGTGTGAAAGATGACCATACCTAGCCTAAACGTACTCATCCAGATGCATTGGAACAGTCTGTTTGGTCACACGAGTTGCAGAATGAAAGTTGCATCACTGTGCAACTTTACATTGTTTGTAATTGACACTTTCTCCATCAAGTCAAAATTAGACACCATGGAAAAATGACTCTGAAATAACAAAAACTAGGAGAGATTATTGTAGAGGTGCCCTACATGATCTCAATTTCTTAGGCGGAATGCTCGTAATTGACATGATATCTAAGTAACAAGTCGTCAAAGATTGTTGCCCTGTTGCAATTTGGACTGTTAAGGGATTATGTTGCATGAATTACAAATTTTTGAGATAACTTGTCCCAATGTTCACATGGGATTTTAAAGAAATTACAAAGCCTTTCCAACCATTTCCCATCAAAAACTAACACATGATCATTCAACTTCCCTTTACATCAAAAATGCAAAGTTGCATAGAAAATTTTTAGAACTTTTTTTATAAAATGATAGCTTATTACCAAGTGACTCAAAAACATGAAAAAATATGACAAGTGGTCTTAAAAAACCTTATTACATCAAATTAACACAAAACCAAACAAAACTTAACACCTAACCTTCTTTTACATCATGAAACCTATGGTGCCCTGCACCACAATGTGAATTGTTTCTATAATGCAAGCTATGGATATGATATTGATGAAGCTATTAATGATGGTAAGATGGATTTTGGAGTAGGGAGTAGAGTTTGGAGGAGTTTTGATGTTGCCCTAATCAGAACTGTGGGAGTTTTTAGCTTAATTGGATGGCTAGATGCTAGGGTTTGTATAAAGGCCTTTGGAATTGGTCAAGTAATGGTGGAAAAAGCTTGTGCAAGGCATATTGGATGTGTTTGAATCTCTGGTTTGCAGAGAGAAGGCTTGGGGGTTGTAGTTTCAATAAACCCTCCTTGAACAAGTGCAAATAATCCTAAGGCAATGGTTTTGGGGTTTGATGAATGAGTGAGTATTTCTTTGGCCAAAAATTGTTGTTTCAGTACATTTGAGACATGTTGAGAGTGATGGAATTGAGTTTGGGAGTTTGGATGAAGAACTTCACAAAGTTGCTTTGATAAAGTGGCATATTTGGCTTAAGGGGCAGTGGGACAGTCATTTTTAATGAAGGAAGGTCTAAAAAAAGTATACGTATAAATTGGATATGTTAAAATAGAGGATAAAGGGTACTTAGAAAGGTGAATTTTTTTTGGGTTTGAGGCCTTCTCTAAAAGATATGGCCAATTTACACTATTTGATATGTTACAAGGAGAATAAGCAAGAATTGTGAAAATGTGACAAGATAGGGTTTTAAAGAAGGAAAATGGGTACTTTAGGGTAGGTTTCAATGTTAAAGTAAGATTTTGGAGCAGAGAATAGAGTTTGAAGGAGTTTTGATGCTGCCCTAGTCAGAATTTCAAGAGTTTTTGGCCTAATTAGATGGTTAGATGCTAGGGTTTGTATAAAGGGCTTTGGAATTAGTCAAGTAATAGTGGAAAAAATTTGTTCAAGGCATATTGGATGTGTTTGAAGCCTTGGTTTGTAGAGAGAAGGCTTGGGGGTTGTAGTTTCAATAAACCCTCCTTGAACAAGTACAAATAAACCTAAAGCAAGGGTTTTTGGGTTTGATGAATGAGTGAATGTTTCTTTGGCCAAAAATTGATGTTTCAGTCCATTTGAGACCTATTTTGAGTGATGGTATTGAGTTTGGGAGTTTTTATGAAGAAATTCACAATATTGCTTTGATAAAGTGGCTTATTTGGCTTAAGGGATGGCGAGACAGTCATTTTTAAGGAAGTTCTAAAACAAGTATATGTATAAATTGGATATGTTAAAATAGAGGATAAAGGGTACTTAGAAAGGTGAAGATTTTCTAGGTTTGAGGCCTTCTCTAAAATATATGGTCAATTTACACTATTTGATATGTTACAAGGAGAATAAGCAAGAATTATGAAAATGTACCAAGATAGGGTTTTGAAGAAGGGAAAGATGTTTGAAATACTTTGAATTGTGAGTGCCAATTCCATAGGGTTGACAAGGTAGGGGCAGTGTATGCCTCATAGAAATGGGGTGTCACAATGATAGTGAGTGCCAATTCCATAGGGTTGACAAGGTAGGGGCAGTGTATGCCTCGTGCCAATGGGGTGTCATCATGATGTAAATAACCATGACACCCTATTTTTATGAGTAATACGTTGCCCCTACCTTGTCAACCCTACCAAATTGGCAAGCTTGTGAGTGCCAATTCAGTAGGCTTGAAAAGGTAGGGGTAGCGTATGCCTCATAGAAATGGGGTGAGTTCATAGCCTTCTGATGCAAATAATAATGATGGAAGGAGTTATAGGGTTTATAGAAGAGCAGGAAAATATGCCTTTGTAGAATAGAAGATAATATTTCAGATTTTTTCATAAATCCACATGCTTTTCCTTGAAGACAACTTTAAATGTAAACCATAAACCATTACAACTAACTTTAAATGTACTATACACATTTAATTGAGGCATATATTAAGGAATATACACATTTACATGTATTAATTTCTCAGAATTTTTATATATCAAAAAATACACTAAGTCTAACAAATATTACAATAATGATGGAAGAACATCTTGAAAATCCTCCCATTTCTCAATATTTGTAGCCATACATGCAGGAAAATAATCCTCCCATTTGCAACCCACATCATGAAATATATTGTACAAGAAGAAACAAAAGGAGCTGCTGCCCAGTTTTTTTTCTCCAATCCACCTCAGGTGGCCCAGTTATTTGCATTCCAAAATGCTTCAAAAAATGTACTTCCCCTGCTCCCTTGGAAACACATGGGTAGTAGCCTCTTTGTGGTTGTGTACTGTCACTAGAATTTGGTCCACAATAATCCTGCAAAAGCCTAACAATTTCAGACATGGACTCACATTAAAATCATTAAAAGACCAATAACTAAATAATGTTAGACATACACCTTCTTACGAGATCTATTATCACCTTCATGCATGTTGTAAGTAAATCAATTGAAGGTCCTACAATGGGGATGTGGCCCATCTTTTGCTACTTTCTCATCTCAATGATCATACATATAAATTTCAAATATATCACTAACACCCTCAACATAAAACATGGAGCAAATAAGAATCTGAGAAATCTATGAAATGGAAAAGAAAGAGAAGATTGAGAACCAGAAAATGCACTAGCAATCGATGTTTCTCATACCACTAAACACTTGAACCAGCAATCAATGTTGTTATTTTCTTAAGTTGATAAACATAAGTATAACCTACAGTCACAAATGCATCAATGAAAGTCCTAAATGCATATGACATCAAACACCAATAGAGAATACCAACTTAAAGGTGGCCAATAGAGAGTAGCATATAATCATCATTTTGTAAATTAACAATACTTCAATTTTGTAAACCCTTCTATAATCAAACTTAAACGCTTGAAAGAAAGAAGTGATCAATAACATGACTTTACAAATTCAATGTGCATACTTACAAATCAATCTAGGGAATCATCTGGGTCTGCTCTACTCTTTATTGTGTCAAGTATTGCCTCGTGGTTAGACTCACGCATTTTCCAAAAGTTCTTGTTTGCAGGTCTACCCTTATATTTGATCAAATGAATGTTGGTGGTGACAACAAGGTTCAAGTAGTGAAGAATCTTCCAATGCGGTCAAAGTATTCAAACAGCCAAACTGCAACATTCTTAACTGGGTACCTTCTAAGCCATGTTCTAGTAACAACCACTAAACCTGTAGGATATTCTATGTTTTCTCCATCTATAACATGGGCCTCCAATTTCTTTTTGGCCTCAATACAATGACATAGGTAATAATTTGTACAATCTTCATTGTCTTCATATGCAATCACCACATCAACGTGCCCTGTATTGATATGTTCATCTTGTTAGATGTATTTAATGAACATCAAAATAAAACCTATAAGATATATTACCTAGTTCTACTAGGTCTGATACATGATCAAATTCAACGGATGATTGCATCTTCATGATTTGTAGAGTCGTTGGGAGCTGATAAGTGTCAAGTGGGGTTAGACTTCTTACAAACCATTCGTCAACCCACTATGTTGACTCACAATCATTCCATGATTGAAGTGTACATGCAGAAAAAAATCATGCCATCTTCTGCATATGGATAGTCCATGTACCTGCATTGGAGCTTCTAAAAGAGTGCACCTCGCTCGATCCTATTAGTGTATAATAATCCTCATATTTTGCAGTGTTAGTATCATCTACTAAATGAAAAAATCTGAAAACTAAAGAATTACCTTCACTACTTGGACCCATTGCATGATTGCACCACTCGACAATTGATCTTGCATCTATCAACTTTACACTTTCTTTGTACTTTAACTCTTCTCATGCTAGAGCTCTTTTGATACATGCACCTGCTCCATCATGCTCCCCCTTTCCATGCCCGACCTCTGAAAAGTTCCACACATGTTGAACACCATTGATCCTATGCATCCTGCTCAACTAGTAAAACATTTTGGCATTCTTGAATTGTGATGTACAGTTATCTAACCATATCATATGATGATTGAATGATATGCCCCTGCTAGTCAGATTAGCATAGAACACCTAAAATCAACCTTGCACAAACTCGGTAGAATGTGTGCGATCATCACTGATGTAAAATTGATACTCCCTCCATACTTTCCTATTATCCTTTGTACTATCAACTGCATGAATGAGTTCTATATGCAAAAATATCTAGCAACCTATGTGGAGTTGTAGTACTATGATTGCACCTTGTTCTATGGTTATAATGTGTAGTTCTCCATGAAGTTGACAACTAAAATAATGTTATGAAGTGGAAACGTGTCCTTGCTTAACTTGAACTATGAGTCCAACCATCGAGCTCTATGTGTATGCCTTGCATACTCATAGACCACCTGATCATAGAAAATTCCCATAAACTAATACACTGGAATCTTATCACTGACCAATTCACATTTCTTTGCTTCTTTCCCATCTTTTAGAGTGTAGGCCACTATCTTTTATTTTCCATATTCGACAATTCTATCTCCAATTGTGTGTGTACTAGCCATGTGTTGGAAAATTGGAACATGTTGCATGCCACCACAATGATCACATGTGCTATCCAAACATGACTTGTTGTAAAAAATTTGACCATCCTCTCTTTCACATAAAATGGAAGATAAGAATTCCCTTGAGGATTTAGGTGGAGGCCTTATGTTACATTCCTGCAAAACATTGTTAGTATGCATATCTACACATATATGTCAATAAACATCATAATGGTTAGAAAACTCAATATGTATAGTACAACAAGAATTAGTGTGTGTATGATTTATTTTGACACAAAAAGGCTTTAGCATTTCAAAATACCTTTGACATATTTTAATTTCAAGAAATTTTTGTACAAAATCAGCAAAAAATTGGGTTTAAGTGGTATCCAAATAATGCTTTGGATGTGGCTCATATATTTTACTACTAATTATCCTTCTTACAACATCTCTTTGATTAGGAGAAGTCCTTGTGTTATCCTTCCAATAATCTACTATTAAAGATCTCAAGCATTGAGCAATTCTTTTATCTTTGCTTGGCACTCTACCTGAGAATGCCCATAACTCATTGCTATTTGGATCCTCCAATCTTTCACACCTTCCTTTGGATCTCATTAGAGATGATCTACTTATTTTCAAATACTTACTTGTCTTTGTAAGGTTCACCTTGTTCTGTGTTTGACTAATTAACAGTGTTGTTCTCATCACACGTCATGTGGCACAACTATCCTTCATTTGTGAGGTAGAACCCATACTCTCGTATGCACTCATCAAGTTATTTACAATGGAATTTTCACTTTAGTCATTCGAAAATCTCAGCCCAAGAGCCTTCATGGTGGGCCTAAATTTGAGTTTCCTCATCATTTCAACAAATAGTTGGCATCTTCCATCCTCTCTTAGCTTCTCAAAAAATAAACTCCATATCCTCTGTGCATATCTTTGACATGTACATTTTGGAATCTTATCAGGAATCCATTTCAAAACATTGGAATCAATAGCAATCAAAAATCTAGGTTTTCTATGCAAAACTCTAGGAGGAGTTCTCAAATGTAAATTTGTGTCAACATTAGGAATGTCAACAACATCAGGGATAGATCGTGTACCTTCAATCGGAGGTACAATTGATGACATACCTTGAGATTGACATGTAAATGATGTTATACCTCCAACTTGAGATTTCAATTGTAGAGTGACTTCAAATAGAGGCATGTTTGTCGATGTACTTTTGAAACACAATGTTGTTGATGGTGTGTCTTCAACTATGGATGTGATTTCTGATGTACTTGGAAGACCACATGTTGTTGTTGGTGTGTCTTCAACTGGAGATTTGCATTGAACTTCACCTATGGTTGATGATGTGCCTCCAACTTTGGGATCCATTTTTATCCTTCGAGGAACTTTGTTCATTCGTTCCCTTTGTTTTTTCAATTGAACATCTCTCTTAGATTGCACAGGAATTTCTGGTTGTATGGGCTACAATTCATTTGCTTCACGAGCTACCATTTTTTATTCTCTTCTCCTTGCATTTTTTACTGCACGTTCTTTTGATGTTAGAGGCTTTGGTCATTTCCTTGACATGATGTTGAATGCTACATGTTCACAAACACACATAGAACAAAATTAAGTAATGCATTTTATGAAACATATTGATAGCATTGATTGCATTGCATTTTATTGAACACACCAAAGAA
The DNA here is from genome assembly GCA_007258455.2 of Sequoia sempervirens. Taxonomy (NCBI): domain Eukaryota; kingdom Viridiplantae; phylum Streptophyta; class Pinopsida; order Cupressales; family Cupressaceae; genus Sequoia; species Sequoia sempervirens. Next base: position 393,356 of record VDFB02109042.1, read on the forward strand.
TTTTATAAAAGAAGGCAACGAGTTGTTTGGAATTATCAAACATGTCTATGCTACAAAAATTTTCATACATACATCTACCTCCATACCACAAGAAAAGTACTTGTAATGCATTTTTTCAAATATATCCATACCATTGATTACATTGCATTTTATGAAACATATTGATATCGCTGGGTTTGAAGGGAGTATTTGGAGTGTGGATAAGTTCTTAGGAGCAAAGACTTGTGTCAAACCCAAGGTATAAGTTGCTGCCACCTTTGGAAACTAGAGAATCTTGTGCTTATTTTCCCTTTTTTTTCTTAGAATGGTAGATGGTTTGAATGAATAGAAACTTGCATTAAACCAACTATGTCTTGAGTCACTTGAAACTATCTAAGCACATGATGAAGGTGATTTTTTTATGGCACAAAAAGATTAATGGAAACTTGCATTAACATTGATGAAAGCTTTTATGTTTTCCAAATTAATTAAAAATAAAAATTTGCCCACAACCATTAGTAATAATGAATTTGAATCTATTATGTCATGTTTTCCATTTTATATCTTCAAGCTCCTCAAAATTAAACTTTTAAATGTAGCATCCATCTAATTTAATGTTGAATTCTATGTGTAACAATGAAGATTAATAAAATATCAAATGAATGGTCTATAAATTGTCAAAACAAAACAAAAAAACTAAATATAAACTTCTACCTAAAATGAAATAGGTTGAATTCCACTAGCCATGATGGAAATGGACTACTATAAGCAATGCAAATAGAATTCATAAGAAAATTTGTGTTAAGTTGATGTCGTTTATATAAGTGTAAATATGAATTCATCTAAATTATTTCATGTTTTTCATTTTTTTTCTTCAAACTCATAAAAATTAAACTTTTTTATGCAACTCCCATCTAATTCAATGTGGAATTATATGTCCAATTTTTATGATTAATAAAATCATTAAAGGAATTTAGATTATTGTCAAAAATAAACAAACATACTAAATATAAACATTTCAATATTACCAAAATGAATATATTACCTGAGATAATGTAAAATGATTTAGAAACTTCAAAATGTCTTCATCTACGTTGTGTGGTATGCAAATTGATGGTAAAAAGGTGATGGATCAAGTATAGATTGGTACAACAAGGAGTAAACTACATTAAAAAGGTGTTTTTGTGTCAAATAAAGAGTTGAACCAAATAAATGTAGAAGCATGTATGCCTAAATCACGGGGTCAACCCCTATTTTACCGTTTCAAGGTAAAACCCATTTGGCGCTCGCCAAATTTGGCGAGCGCCAAATGTGTTGCTTTGAAATGCTTTCACAATATAAAGAGGAAGGGAGTGAGACTTGAGATAGAGGGAGAAGGGATATGAATGAGAGAGATTAGTCTAGGTAGCATGGTAGGGATTGAGATCTAAGAGCAATAGAGACTTGAGAGGGATAGAGAGTTATCTAGTTAGGGTGGGAGGAAAGACCTAACAATGGGAGAGGGGTTGGAGTGACATATATTTGTCTACCCTCTACCCTCTACCCTTAAACTATAAACCATAAACCCTTAAACCCTCTACTCTCTACCCTCACCCCTAAAACCCTCAACTCTCTCTCTCTCTCTCTCTCTCTCTCT
>VDFB02109042.1:396414-511580 GCA_007258455.2 Sequoia sempervirens
GAGAGAGAGAGAGGGAGTGAGTGAGAGACCTAAGAGAGGGAGAGGGGGTAGGAGGGAGAGACTTGAGAGAGAGAGACAGATAAAGATAACAACCTAAGAGGGATATGGAGTGAGAGAGAAAAATACCAAAGGGAGAGAGAGAGGGAGAGTGAGAAAGGGGGTTGGAGTGAGATAGATTTATCTAGGTAGGGTGGGAGGGAACGAGACCTAAGAGAGGGATTTGGAGTGAGAGAGAGTAGTCGGTAGCATGGGAGGCAATGAGACCTAAGAGAGAGAGGGAGACTTCATAGGGAGAGAGTTATCCAATTAGGGTAACACGGTAGAGAGTGTATTAAAGGTAAAACCTCAACTAACCATCTATGATCATAAACCGTGCACTCTCAGCATTATCAGAGTGGTTGACCAAAGAGAGAGGAAAGTTACATTATGTTCAAAGTAGTTCATTTGTGTTGGAATATTTGCCTCAATCCATACTAACATGTAACTCCTAGAGGGAAAAGTCGATGTGACATTAATCATGTCTGGCCGACTAGCTGTTCTGAATTCTCTTGAAATGTTCATATCACCGAGACAAAGCAGATTTCTTGCCAAATGATGTTATCGATGTGACTAGAAGCATTCACTATGACCTTTTGTTGAGTAGGAAACCTTTGGCCGACAGTGTTGTTTCTTATCAGGTGTCGGTGAAACTCATAGCGACTGGGGTCTTCGAGGTGACTTGATTGCTGGGTATGAAGTCTCAACGACTGAAGGGACTCTCACCGATAGATCATCGAGATAACATAAGGGCTTCAGTAAGATGTCCCAATAAGAATGGAAGGTCACACCGACGGGGATACAACTGAAGTCATTGGAGTAGCTCAAGGTGATCGGTATGAAGTCTTAGCGACTTGTGAGGTCTCGCCGATGGAAAAGCCAACATTTCGGTATGACTTGAATAGAGTCTTTCCGATAGTAAATGGTCATCGATGTAACATATTCACTCAGTGAAAGGTCTTGGCAAAGGTCAAATATCTTTCCAACTCAGTAAGACATGAGCGCTTGGTGAAAGGTCTTGGCAAAAGATAAAAGTCTTGCTGACTCGGTAAGACATGTTTGCTCGAAGTGAAGTCTTGGCAAAAGATAAATGTCTTGCCGACTGTCAGGTGCTTCGGTGAAACTTGAGGAGACTCGGTGAAACCTCTTGGCAAACGAAAAAGTCTTGCCGATGGAAAAGTTGAAATCAATGTGACTTGTGAGCATCGATATGAGTCTTTCCGATGAGAAATCTCTTGCCGATAGGAATGCAATGGATGTCGGTGGTTTTGGTATGACTTGTGGCCTTCACTATAACGTCTTGCTGACTGATGGGACTTATGCTGATATCGATATGAAGACTTTGTGGCATCAGGGAGACATGGTTAGTGTCTCACCGACATGCCAACAAAGTTGAATGTCTCCTTTGACTGTTTGACCTTCCTATGTGGTGTCTCATGGACCAATCAAAGGAAGCGAACTTCAAATGGATGGCAGTTAGATTTTTGCAACAATTGTGACGCTGGAGGTGAACAGCATGCAGGGAAAAATCAATTGCTCAAAAGGAAATTGTCTATGATGGGTAATGGCAGATAAGGATGAACAGAGGACAAAAATTAGAATGTGTTAATATTTAAAGGATAGCATTCTAAGTTGAAATTAGATGGAGAATTAGATTGTTGAGAGCATTTATGTAAGAGATTGAACAGTGAATGAAGCTACTGTGAACTGATACTAGAGAGTTGTATCTCTGCATTGTATGTAATTGTTGTTACTATAATACAAAGAGATTCAGCTTGGTGTGGTGGGTTTTTTCCCAAAAGGGTTTCCCACATAGATCTATTGTTCATTGTCTTTGAGTATCTTCTCTGTTTATGTAAATCTTTCATGTGTGTCTTAATTAGATTGTAATTTGGAAATTAAAAGTACTGTATGCATTCTTCCCTATGGTTTTGATGTTAGGAAAGTTACTTCCGCACCTCTACTTTCCTTACAAGTGGCATCAGAGCCTAGCCAGTTATGTTATCCTTGTGAGTGGGTTGGGTTTTTTGTGTCAATTCTTTTTCAGTGGAAGTTTGGTAGAAATCTGATAGTTTAATTACAAATTAAGATGTCGAGCACATCCGGGAAGATGGAAATAGAGAAATTCAATGGTAGCAATTTTGAGTTGTGGAAACTCAAAATGGAAGATCTGTTAGTGGATAGTGATCTGTGGCTTGTTGTATCTGGAACGATGCCTCAAGGCATGAAGCAAGAGGATTGGGATCTTGCAAATAGAAATTCTAAGGGGCTAATAAGGCTTTGTTTGGAAGACTCTGTTCTTCTGAATGTGCATGAAGAAAAGACTGCATCTTCCTTGTGGAAAAGACTAGCATCTATTTATCAAGGTAAGTTCTTGGTGAACAAATTGTTCTTGAGGAAGAATTTGTACTCTTTGAGAATGTAGGAGGGAGGATTTGTTGTTGATCATTTGAATGATTTCAATATGTTGATTGCTCAGTTAACATCTGTTGGTGTGAAGATTGAAGATGAAGATTGCTACATGCTGCTGCTATGTTCTTTACCAGATTCTTGGGATCATCTGGTGATGGCTATTGGGAGTACGACATCCACTTTCAAGATGGAAGATGTTGTTGCTTCTTTGTTGTCAGAAGAGATGAGAAGAAAATCTTCTGAGATGGCAAAGGAGGCTCTGGCTGTTAGAGGCAGATCGAAGGAGAAAGGAAAGAAGAAGGACAAGAAATCCAGATTGAAATCAGTAGGGAGATCAAAGTCTCCTGGCAAGAAATCCAAGGTGAAATGCTAGAATTATGGGCAACCTGGTCATGTCCGAAAATATTTCAAGGAGGAGAAAAATAAGAAGAAGACATCTTCTGAAAATGATTCTTCTCAGAGTGATGCAGATGCCTTCATTGTAGCCTTGGCTACGTGGGCATCTGATGATGTCTGGCTGATTGATTCTTAAGCATCTTTCCACATGACATCTCATAGAGACTAGTTCATAAAGTATGAAAACTATGATGGTGGAAAGGTGTATTTGGCAAGTGATTCATCTTTGGAAATTGTTGGCCATGGAAGAGTCAGAATTCAATTCCTTGATGGAAGAGTGAAGGGAATCAATGATGTGATGCATATACCAGGTCTGGCTCGTAATTTACTTTCTGTAAGCAAGCTGAATGATATTGGGGTGCATGTCACGTTCTGTGGAAATGGCTGCAAGATGACTAGAGGCTCTATGGTTCTAGCAAGGAGTGCCCGTATTGGTACCTTGTACAAGCTAGATGCACAAGCTATTCAATGCAATAGTGTCTCTACAAAGTCACTTAAGGCTACTCATGGAAACAAGAAGGAAAACGTTCCTGATGGTGTAAACTCCATGGAGGTAAAACTTCCAGTAGAAAAGACAATGCTCTGGCATCATAGGCTAGGCCACATTGGTGAGAAAGGTTTAAAAACCTTAAAAAATAAAAACCTGGTTGAAAGGCTTGAAGATTGTAACCTTGAGTTCAAATTTTGTGAACATTGCATATATGGAAAGCAGCACCGTGTTTCATTTTTTTCTAGTCCTCACAAATCTTCTGGTTTGTTTGATTATATTCATTATGATGTGTTTGATCCAGTGAATGTTCCTTCTTTGTCTAAATCAAGATACTATGTGTCGTTTATTGATGATTATTCAAGAAGAGCATTTGTATATTTTCTGAAAAGTAAATCAAAAGTGTTTAGTCAGTTTAAGGAATTTAAAAACCTTGTAGAAAATTAGACTGGTAGGAAAATAAAATGTTTAAGGATTGACAATGGCGGTGATTTTTGTTCAGATGAATTCAAAAGGTAGTGTAAAGATCATGGGATTAAAAGACATAAGACTACACCTTACACTCCACAACAAAATAGAGTTGTTGAAAGGTTCAATAGGACAGTAATGGAAAGAGGACAAAGTATGCTGAGTAGTGCTAGCTTGGAGGAAAAGTTATGGGCTGAAGTAGTCTCTATAGCATGTTACTTGGTAAATCATTCTCCTAACTCTGTTCTTGTTGAGAAGACATCTTTGGAAGCATGGTCTGGAAAGAATCCCTCTCTGAGACATATTCATGTTTTTGGCTATGAGGCATATACATATGTGCCAATTGAAAAAAGATCTAAGTTGGAAAACAAAGCTAAAAAGTGTATTTTTATTGGCTATAGTGCTGGCATAAAAGGATACAAGTTGTGAAATCCTGAGACTGAGAAGGTTTTGTATAGTAGAAGCGTTATCTTTTGTGAGTTGAAGCCTTCTACACTAGATCTGCAGTCAGAGAAGAAATCAGAAAATGAAAAGGATGTAGCAGAAATTCCTCTGACACCAAATAAAGAGGAATTGAAAAATCAAAATGTACCTGATACTGAGGAAAGCTCAAGTAGCTCTAAAAGTTCTAAAGAATATGAAGAACCACCTCAGCCTCAGCCTGTGAGGAGGTCAACTCATGAAAGAAAGCAACCTAATAGGTATGGGTTTTCTTTAATAGAGTCTACTTGTGCCTATGCTTTAATTTCTAGCATTGATGAACCTAGGACTATGAAAGAGGCATTTAAAATGTCTGATTCAAACTCTTGAATGAAGAAATGGCATCATTAGAAAAGAATGATACCTGGAGTTTGGTGCCATTGCCTAAAGGCAGAAAAGTTGTGGGCTACAAATGGGTATTTAAAAAGAAAATTGGTTTGGATGGCAGTGTAGAAAAATATAAAGCGAGGCTGGTTGCAAAAGGTTATTCCCAGGTAGAGGGAATTGATTATGGAGAAGTCTTTTCTCCTATAGCTAAGCTGACATCTATTAGATTTCTTTTATCACTTGCAATAGCGTATGACTTAGAAATTGAACAGATGGATGTGAAGACAACATTTCTTCATGGTGATCTTGAAGAAGAAATCTATATGTCCCAACCAGAGCACTTTGTGGAAAAAGGTAAAGAAAGACTGGTTTGCAAGTTGAAGAAATCTTTGTATGGGTTAAAACAGTCTCCTAGAATGTGGTACCATAAATTTGACACTTTTGTTTTTTCATTGGGATTTGTAAGATCAAAATGTGATCATTGTGTATATTACAAAGCTGAAAGTGATCAAGTCCTTATTATTGCTCTCTATGTTGATGATATGTTATTCATAGGAAATAGTAAGCTAATGATTTCTAATCTTAAGTCTCAGTTGTCTGCAAAGTTTGAAATGAAAGATCTTGGTGCAACAAGGTATATTTTTGGAATGGAAATAACCAAGGATAGGAAAAATAGAAAACTTTGGCTTAGTCAGAGTAAGTATATCATGACTGTTATAGAGAGATTTTGTATGACTGAGTGCAAGTAGCCAGTTGTTCCAGTTATGCAGGGAACAAAGATATCTGTTGAAGACTGTCCAAAATCCTCTACTGAGATGGAGGACATGACCAGTGTACTTTATGCTAGTGCGGTTGGCAGCCTTATGTATCAATGGTCTGTATAAGGCCAGACATTGCCCAAGCAGTGGGAGTTCTTAGTCAGTTTATGGCTAATCCTGGAAGGACACATTGGGATGTTGTGAAGAGAGTGTTTAGATATCTGAAGGGTACTTCAGACTATGCTTTGTGTTACCATGGGAACTTGGTTGAATCACAAAGGACTCTCAGTATTTGAGGTTATGTGGACTCTGATTGGGCAGGGGACATTGACAGTAGAAGATCCACCAATGGATATGTTTTCATGATGAATGGTGGTGCAGTGAGTTGGATGAGCAAGCGGTAGGCTATAGTCGCTTTGTCCACTACATAGGCAGAATACATGGCAGCTACACATGCCTATAAAGAAGCAATTTGGTTAAAACATTTGTGTTCTAACATTGGTTTTGATGCTGGGAAAAATTACTATTTACTATGACAGTCAGAGTGCTATATGTTTGGCAAAGAATCCTACTTTCCATGCTAGGACGAAACATATAGATGTACAATATCACTTTGTACGAGATATGGTGGAGGATGGGAAGGTCTCTTTGGAGAAAGTGGATATTCTAGAAAATGTTGCAAATGCATTGATGAATCTTGTGAGCACAGACAAATACAGGTGGTGTGCCAGTTTGATGGGCCTCTTGGCCCATGAATTTCAGTAGTTTTATTATGCTCTGGAGTTGTCAGTAAGGTCTTCATCAAGTGGGAGATTGTTGGAATATTTGCCTCAATCCATACTAACATGTAACTCCTGAAGGGAAAAGTTGTGACATTAATCATGTCTGGCCGACTAGCTGTTCTGAATTCTCTTGAAATGTTCATATTGCCGAGACAAAGTAGATGTCTTGTCGAATGATGTTATCGCTATGACTAGAAGCATTCGTTGTGACCTTTTGTCGAGTAGGAAACCTTTGGTCGATAGTGTTGTTTCTTATCGGGTGTCGATGAGACTCATAGCGACTGGGGTCTTTAGGGTGACTTGATCACTCGGTATGAAGTCCCAGCGACTGAAGGGAGTCTCACCGATAGATCATCGAGCTAACACAAGGGCTTCAGTAAGATGTCCCAGCAAGAATGGAAGGTCACACCGACAGGGATACAGCTAAAGTCATCGGAGTAGCTCAAGGCAATCGGTATGAAGTCTTGGCTACTTGTGAGGTCTCACCGATGGAAAATCCAATGTTTCGGTATGACTTGAACAGAGTCTTGCCGATAGTAAATGGTCATCAGTGTAACATATTCACTCAGTGAAAGGTCTTGGTGAAGGTCAAATGTCTTGCTGACTCGGTAAGACATGAGCTCTTGGTGAAAGGTCTTGGCGAAAGATAAAAGTCTTGTTGAATCGGTAAGACATGTTTGCTCTAAGTGAAGTCTTGGCGAAAGACGAATGTCTTGCCAACTATCAGGTGATTCAGTGAAACTTAAGGAGACTCACCAAAACCTCTTAGCGAATAGAAAAGTCTTTCCAATGGCAAAGTTGAAATCGATGTGACTTGTGAGCATCGGTATGAGTCTTGCTGATGAGAAATCTCTTGCCGATAGGAATGCAATGGATGTCGGTGGTTTCGGTATGACTTGTGGCCTTTGCTATAACTTCTTGCCGATTGATGGGACTTATGTCGATATCGATATGAAGACTTTGTGGCATCAAGGAGACATGGTTAGTCTCTCACCAACATGCCAACAAAGTTGAATGTTTCCTTTGACCGTTTGACCTTCCTATGTGGCATCTCGTGGACCAATCAAAGGAAGCGAATTTCAAATGGATGGCAGTTAGATTTTTGCAACAGTTGCAACGCTGGAGCTGAACATGTAGGGAAAAATCAATTGCTCGAAAGGAAATTGTCTATGATGGGTAATGGTGGATAAGGATGAATAGAGGACAAAAATCAGAATGTGTTAATATTTAAAGGATAGCATTCTGAGTTGAAATTAGATGGAGAATCAGATTGTTGAGAGCATTTCTATAAGAGATTGAACAGTGAATGAAGCTACTGTGAACTGATACCAAAGAGTTGTTTCTCTGCATTGTATGTAATTGTTGTTATTGTAATACAAAGAGATTCAACTTGGTTTGGTGGGTTTTTTCTTGAAAGGGTTTCCCACATAAATCTATTGTTCATTGTCTTTGAGTATCTTCTCTGTTTCTGTAAATCTTTCATGTGTGTCTTAATTATATTGTAATTTGGAAATTAAAAGTACTGTATGCATTCTTCCCTGTGGTTTTAACATTAGGAAAGTTGTTTTTGCACCTCTACTTTCCTTACAATTTGGTGAGCGCCAAATTTGTCACTCACCAAATGACACATCCCATTTGGCGCACGCCAAATTTTCCCCTCGCCAAATTGGATGTGTCAATTATCGAGTGTCAGATTTGGAGCTCGCCAAATGACCTGCTTTGGATGTGTTAATTGACATGATTTGCCAAATTTTCTCATATTTTTGTCTGTGCTCCCTGTCACGTTTGCACATCTTTCAATGCAAGTTTATAAAAAATTGTGATAACATTAACCTCTCTCTTAACTATCTAAATATATAAAAAAAAATCATTTTGATTCAATTAAGGTTTTGATCCATAGCTTCTATTGTAAATGCCTCCATTTTTGGTCAAAAACCAACATGTGCTAGTTTTAGGATAGATTTTTACTCATTCATCGAAACGCAAAACAAATTACATTTTTTGAAACTAGACTCCTCTACACATGATGAAAAAAAAATCAATTTTCGATTAGTTTTCAAAAAAATTAGGTGGGAGAACACTCAAATTTTATCTTTTAAGGATGTGTCCACTTTGAAAATTCATAAAATATAATGTATTCATTAAAAAAAATATCTAAAAGAACGAGGATAAACTACATGGTGTTAGCTAATTTCTCACATTGGGATTTTTGAAATTATAAAAAAAAGTTAATCAAAAAGGGGGAAGGGGGGAGCCCTCAGGCATTATGTTGTTTTTTTTTATAAAAACATAACCTATTTTGTCCCCCCCCTTTTTGAGACACTTAATCTTCATTAATTTTAAAAAAATTATTATCTTAGAAACTAGACTTGAAGCACTTCAACTTTTTTTCTTGCAACATCTTGAAATTTTGAGCGCAACTATCTTCATTTTCTTGTGCAAATCAGATTTTGTTGATTTCAAAAAAAAAAGTGGCATCTTAAGAGCCAAAATTGTCTCACAGATCTATGCACTTACCCCTTACCCACCTTAACAAATTGATCCAAAATTTCCCTTCCTAATAATAAGTTAGAGGTATGTTTCTCTAGATCTAACACCCCTAGAACTTAGAGAACAACTTGGCTTTAAGGACCTACAACTCTGTTCACCAACATGATGACATCATTGTAAATTGTTTTTTAGTTTTTACCGAGTAAGAGGCAATTGGAGATATTTTGAAGACATCAACAACTTAGAAGGAGCACAACCATTAGTTTAGGTGAGTTTATAATCCATCAACTTGCACCAACATAATGGCATCATTATGAGGATTCAATCTAGTATGTATTGTAAAGAACTTGGTGATCCAACATTATCAATTTTCAATGTGTGAATTGGTATCCCATTTACTTACACCAACATAATGGTTCAATAAAGGGAAAAAGGAAATAGGTTGTTGTTTGGTACTTTAAAAATTTAGTTGTAAATCTTTTTGTCTCTTCCAAATGAAGTGTGGTGACTTTGTTTTAGTCTAGCCTAGAATTAGTCTGAAAATCATAAGACTTGAACATGGAGATAAGACATCCTAGGTACTAGAACGAATAAGATGAATCTTCAGTTCCTACACGAAGACAACATTCATCATGGGAAGCTCAAAATACAATAAATTGATACCCATGTACTTATGAAGATCCAAACGACCACATAATAAAAGAACATGGAAACATATATGTCTAACTATTAAATAAGAAATGGCATGAATGTACGTAGAAGAGATCTAGGGATAGATAGTGTACCACACATTTTTCTCAATAGTATCTCACTTTTCCTAGCATGTCATATAGTTATGAAGATGAATTGGATAAGTATTGAATCATCTTAGAAAGGAGGTAAGAAAATAAATGGTAATGGTTGAACTATAGAAGACTCAATTAAACAAAAAGTATATGCTTCTTGATAGGATGAATGCAGATAGATCCTACAATATACAAAATTTTGGCATGAGATACCAAGATGTGGAAACATATGTTGCTAGCCAATACCCCCATCAGAGAATACATTGAATAGGAAAAATAGGTGCTATATAACTTTGAGAAGAATATCAACAACTTCTTGTAGAGCTAGAAATATAGAAAGCTCAACTTGTCATCCTCAAGAATACAAATTCCCTCTTAGTGAGTAGAGAGGTAGATCTTATAAGGAATATTTTTCTTAGAATTATGAAGATGAGGATGATCAATATAATACATTAAGTTATGACTCCACGGAAGGATAAGATGAATATAATGATCATAATGTAGATAACATGAGTTTGCATGGTGAACATAGTGCTAATCTAAATTAGTATGAGTTTCCCATTGATAGTATTGAACATCTAAGGGAGCTCATCTATCTAGTCCATAAGTCCAATCCACCGTGTGAAGAAAAATTATACCATGTAGATGTAGTAGTGTGGGTTAAAAATGAATATCAACTTGTGATGATACAAATGCTTGCATGATGTAATACTAGTATAGGTGGCAAAGAGAAAAAAGAGTCTAGTGCAACTATGGGTAGTGAAGAATAAATAGGTGCTAACAACCTATGAACATGAAATTTCAAAAAGAGTAAAACTAAATAATAAGGAATAATCAGTCCAAAAACAACCATTAGAAGTGTAATGTGTGGACAATGAGAAGAACAAAGAACCAAGAGTACTCTCTCTTCATCCCCCATTTTCCTATCATGTGTTAAAAGTTGCAAAGGTCTTTGAAAAATTACCTTGAAGCAAGGTGTCCATTTTCCTATCATACAGTACATATCCTCTAACTACTAAATTAAAAACCTCTAAATGATAAGAAACAACTCTAACACCTTGAAGCAAGATGTCACCCATAACATATCTACTTACAGTATCTATTTCTACCTCAAATGGATTTTGTATATCAACAAGAGAAAAAATAAGAGCATGACTTATCTTATAATATACAATTTCAAATGTATTATCGCATTCTTTCCCTAATAAAATTCCCTTCCCTTAGATGTATTTGATGTAATGGTGTAGCTCTAGAAAAAAAAATCCTCATAAATTATACAACCTCTATGAAATTCCTATTTTCATTAGCACACTTTAGTGGAGACCATTTTATAATTTATTCTATTTTAGATGGATCTATTCTTAGTTTGGCTACTCCTACCACATGCCTTAAATAGGCCAATGATTATTTTCCAAATGTTTCTCTAGATTGCATAGTAGTTTTTTCCTTTAACCTTTGTGATACTTATTTAATATGGGAAATATCTTAAATTATTGAATTCTTTGATCTCAAAAATAATTTTAGGAGCTTTACTCAAACCAAAAGAAATTTACATCCTTGGTTGGGTGTGCAATTACATCTTTTGTGGGTGAATTTCTTCTTCTTTTTTGTCTATTTCTATTGTAGGAAAGGAATTTCTTTACCCTAGCATATTATTGGACTACAACATGCATTTCGCTTATTGAGTTGTGATTGCATTTTACAATAGTGATGGCTAGAGGAAAAAAACATTGGAATGAAAAAGAAAGTGGAATCTAAAGGCAAGGAGGTGAAAGACGAAGATACAAAAAAGTGAATTGATTTAAGAGGAAGAAACTTTAGCTATTGTATAGTGTGGGAAGCAATACGAGTAGGTGTTGGTTGGAGGCTGGAGTTAGTTGTAACTCCTCAAACCATAGGAAGGTTGACAGACATAGCCATGCTAATGGTTGACAAAAAGATTGTTGAAGCTATCAAGAGCTAGGTCATACTTATTAGTCTAAGACATCCTAACTAAGTGAAGAGATGGATTTAGTTATATGAAAACTATTTATGTAGTTTGTGCCTTTTAGAACCCAATTTTCCCATTTTTAGAGTCGATCTTTTAAAAAATTATTGTCACCCATCAATTCATACATTGAAACACCTTAATTTGAACATATAAAGATATATTTATTAACAATCTTAAATCATTCATGTTCACGCTTGAATAATTTATCTCTTATTAAAACTTTGAGAAAGAAACTAAGAAACAATATGAAGCTCAAGATGTTAAAAACTAATGTTCAATCTTGATTGAGAGCTCTTGCAAAAGACAACAAAATATTTATAAATACAATAACCTTAGAATTCTTAGTTTTAGCATACATGAAAATTATACAAGGAAAAGTTGAATTTCCAATATTTTTACATGTAATGCTTTGAGGAAAATAGTATGGAGAGAGGAGTAAGGACCTCCCACACACCTAAATATATAGATATGCCAAGTTGTGTTCTAATAAATATAATTAATTAAATATGCTAACATCCTGTCATGCACTTAATTACATCGAAGGCATTCCCTATTTGAAAAGAGCCAACTTGATTATACCAATTGATGGTTGACAACATCTTAGAGGCATAGAAGATAGTGGAAAGTTCACTAGCTATTGATTTTGTCATCATCGTTGTCATTTTTTTAAAGTTTTTTGCGTCATTTTTTAAGTTTGTCATTCACCATTTTTTTGTTGCTATCCTTGCCGCTATTGGTTTTCGCTCTTCCAAACTCTTCTTAATAGTATTGACCTTACACTTCTCCAATTTGGCGAGCTACAACCTAAAAATTAGGTTTTGACGAAGGTTTTAGAGTATGTTTATTAAAATGAAAATTATGGCCAAGATCTTAATAATGAGCATATGGTGGAAAGAGATTGAGCTTGAAAGAGGAAGACAAGGGAAAGAGAAAATTTTCAAATGGGATAAATGGTGGCCAAGATGAAAAGGAAATTTATCCCTATAGATTATGAGTTGGAGCTGCTCAAGAAGATTCAAAGTTTGGTACAAGGAACAAGGATGGTGAAACAATACACAAAGGAATTTCACAAGGTCCTGATTCAGACAAGACATTTTGAAGCGAATAAGGAGAAAGTAGCTCATTATATTAATGGGTTGAAACCTAGCACACAAGAAGATTTGTCATTAGTGAGAATGACCACCATTGAGGATGCTTATCAATTTTCATAAAAGTGTAAGAGAAACTAAACAAAAGATTTGAGGGTAAGAAAAGAGGTGGAGGTCATAATGGAAGAGCTGGTAGACAGTCATATGGAGGACGAAGTGAGGATCATAAAAAGGGTGAAGGATCTAGTACCATCCAATACCAGAAAGGAGATAACTCATATCACCCTCATGATCATAATAATGGAAATCTTGAAGAGGCAAAGGAATATCTAGATGAGGATTGGGAAGAGGAGGCTTATGTGGAACTTGTTTTCAATGCAGAGAAGGGAATAGAGCCTTTGAGTTTCCTCAAAATCAAGGAAAGACAAACAAAAGATCAAAAGGTAATGCTCGAGTTTCCCATGTGGATGAAGATGCTCAACCTTCACATTCTAAAGATGTTGAAAGGGGTGAGTCCCTTATTTTCAAAAGAGCCTTGCTAAATGAGGAGAAGGAACCAAACCAAAGAAAGAACCTATTTCACACTCAATGTAAATGTGAAGGTAAAGTTCGTAATGTTATCATTGATGGAGGTAGTACAAATAATCGTGTGTTAGAGGAAATGATCACTAAGTCACAGTTGAAAAGGAGAAGGAATCCAAATCCATATCAGATTGCATGGTTGTAGAAGGACCAAAGGGATTTGGTCAATGAGAATTGTTTGATAAATTTTAAGATTGAAACTATAAGGATGAGGTTTTGTGTGATATTGTACCTATGGATGTTTGTCACATGTTGTTAGGTAGACCATGGCAGTTTCATCGGTGAGTGGTGCATGATGGACATGCTAACACTTATTCTTTGACAAAGGATGGTCTTCGACATAAGTCAAAACCCCTAAAGGAGGTAGAAGAAAATGTATGTAGTAATGCGAGAATTTTCTTGGTTGATGGAAAAAATTTCCTATAAGGGATGAGACATGAGCATATGTGTTTCATATTAATCCCTAGAGATGAAAAAGAAGACAATAGTGAGGTACCTGTAGAAGTTCAAGATTTATTGAATAAGTTTCAAGGTGTTGTTTTTGATAAGGTACCTAAAGGTTTTCCTCCAGTAATGAAGATCAACAATTAGATGGACCTAATTCCTAGAGCCATTTTTCCAAATAAGGCAGCCCATTGAATGATTCCAATAGAAAATCAAGAATTGAATAGACAAGTGCAAGAGCTATTGTGAAAAGGATTGATGAGGAATATTTTGAGCCAATGTGTAGTACCTACAGTATTAGCACCTAAGAAGGATGGGGAATGGTGGATGTGTATAGACTCCAGAGCCATCAACAAGATCACTATCAAGTATAGGTTTCCCTTGCCAAGGATGGATGATATCATGGATTGTTTGAGTGGAGTTGAGTACTTCACGAAGATAGATCTGAAGAGTGGTTACCACCATATCTGAATTAGAGAAGGAGATGAATGGAATACAACCTTCAAAACCAAAGAAGGTTTATACGAGTGGTTATTCATGCCTTTTGGGCTAACCAATGCACCGAGCACATTCATTAGGTTCATGAACGAGGTATTGAAATAATTTCTAGGTAAATTTGTTATTGTTTATTTGGATGACATTTTAATTTTTAGCAGGACATTAGAGGAGCACTTGATGCATATTAGAAAATTTTTTGAGAAGCTGAGAGAGGAGAAGTTGTTAATCAATTTGAAGAACTGTAGTTTTGTGAAGAGATAATCAATGTACCTAGGATTTTTTATCCTAGCAAAGAGTCTTAAGATGGGTCCAGAGAAGGTGAAAGCTATCATTGAATGGTCTACACCAAGGAGTGCTACAAAGGTGAGATCTTTTCATGGCTTAGCAAGTTTTTATAAAAAATTTATCAAAGTCTTTAGTACTTACTTGTGCACCTCTAACTAAAACAATGAGATGGGATAGAAAAGAGTTTAAGTGGACCATAGGAGCAGCAAAGAGTGTTGAGATGTTGAAGAAGAAAGTTACAGAGCAACCTATTTTGGAACTTCCAAATTTTGACAAGGTATTTCAAGTAGATTGTGATGCCAATGGTAGCGCCATTAGAGTTGTTTTCAGTAAAGAAGGTAAACCCATTGCCTATTTTAGTGAAAATTTGAATGATGCAAAGAAGAAATATTTTGTTTATGATCAGGAATTCTATGCTATAGTTTAGGATTTGAAGAAATGGAGAGACTATTTATTGCCAAAATAATTTGTTTTATTTACTGATCATCAGGCCTTACAATATTTAAATAGTCAAGGGAAGTTGAATCAAAGGCATTTTAAATGGGTTGAATTTATGCAAAGTTATATATTTCTTTTCAAGCATATGAGTGGAAGATCTAACAAAGTTGCAGATGCCTTAAGTAGGAGGAAAAATTTGGTAGCAGTAATGCAGATTGAAGTTGTCAGGTTCAATGAACTCAAGATTTTGTATCTTGAGGATCTTGGTGTTAGAGTAAAGGTTTTAATTTAATCATGTTGATTTAATTACCTTTATTCCTCTCTTAATATTTCACTTTAGTTTGCATTTTGTGACATTTAATAATTATATTAATTATTAAATGTCTACCTATTAGGGTTTCTTTTAGGGTTGCACAATATCCTTTTATAAGGATTCATCATTGTAATTTATCTCTCTCTCAGATGAATACATTTTTCAGCTTTCAGAGCACCCTTGCTTGTTTGTCTCCATCTCTTCTTTCTGTGACAGGTTATTTGCATGCAGGTGATCTTCGGGGTCTGTGAAGTTGGCTTTCTCAACTTCTACACTTGGTTTTGTAGAGGGTTGGAAATCTTGCATGGAGCCTCTCACTCTAGATAAGATGAGATGGTTGGATTTTACAATCCAAGATGGTATGTTGTTTCGAGGGAATCAATTGTGCATTCCAAGAAGTCCCATGAGAGAGAACTTGATAAAGGAGAAACCCAGTGGAGGATTAGTTGGACACTTCAGTCAGGATAAGACCATTGCTATTGTTGGTGATTGGATGAAATTATAGCAAGATGTGAAGAAGTTTGTGCAGGGTTTCAGAGTATATCAAATGGAAGAAGGAACAAGTCAAAATACTTGATTATATCAACCATTACCTATACCTGAGAGGCCATGGGAGGACATTAGCATGGATTTTTTTCTTAGATTACCAAGGATATAGAGAGGGAATGATTAAATATTTATAGTGGTGGACATATTTTTGAAAATGGCACAATTCATTCCGTGTCATAAGACCGGTAATGTTGTTCATATTATAAAATTATGTTTCAAAGAGGTGGTGATACTACATGGTCTACCCAAGAGCATAGTTTGAAACCAAGATACCAAGTTCATTGGGTATTTCTGGAGGATGTTGTGGAAGAAGATGAAGACCGATTTGAATTTTAGTTTTGCACATCATCCACATACAATTGGACAAACAAAGGTGGTGAATAGGAGTTTGGGTAACTTGTTGAGATGCTTAGTAGGGGATAAAACCAAGGGATAACACAACCAATATGCAAGAAGAAAGAAAAGATATTTAATTATTAGTGGAATGGAAAAGAAATTACAACATTACATGGTCTTTGATTAAAAAAACATAGGCCAAATATGCAGACCGGGGCCTTCAAACTCTGCTCCACGATCTCCTAACCCACATCCTATTTTTCTGCCTCCCTACTCCTCCTATTCAGTTGATCTTATCACATTATTTTCCCCATTGTCACCATAGTACTGCCACAGTCGTCCAATGAATATTGAGCCCTAAAATTGTTCCTTTGCACCATTGACTCATGCTTTTTTCGTTTAAGTCTTCCATTGTTTGATTTAGATTTTTCTTAAATAATCTCCACCGTAGGTTTTAGGGTTAAATCACTTTTAAACCACTTTATAATTATTGACCATAAAATCATGTGTTGATTTACAATAGAGATGCAAAACCAACAACTCAACATGTGCCATGTGTCAAAATCTTATTCGATCATCAAATGCCATGCCAAGCCTTCTACCTGTCCATCCATGCCATGCGTCAACCTTCTGCTAGCCTATGGGGTCAGCCTGAGTCAATGCATTCATCCAACGGGATGGCGAGTTGGTGCCCCCTATCCCTCTCGGCTGTTAGGGAATGGGGATTCCTCATTCTTCATGCCAAACAGATAGACTTATGTTCGAGCTATGAAGAGTGAAAGGTACATGAGATCATCAAAAGTCGATGTTTGTCCCTTCTTCATGTCATGTACTAATCTTTCAAGTAAGGTGTAAGCCCAACCTCGATCTCACGAAGACTGAAACTCAACCTTACTAGCTTCCATCATTTTGGGTGTCAGGGTTCATAGCTCCCGCATACATCATAAATCTTTAGCAGTTAAGTCAAGGTGTAAGGCTTAACATCGAAGCCTGATGTCTGAATGTTTACAACATCGAGTATGCCTCAATCTTGAAGTATAAAACCAAACTTCTACATTCCTTCATACTTAGCAAACTTAAGCTAATTTATCCCTTATTAAAAAGAAACAACACAAATATTTTTGTTTGATGCAAGATTGCTCTTACACGTTGGATGCTCCTACATCATTTCTTATTAAAAACAAAGGAAATAGGATGCTCCACCTTTCAATAAATGGAACAATTAGGGGACCTATTTCACTCTTCACTTCATTAGGAAACCCTAGAGATCCCTCAACCAAGTGAACTCAATTGAGGGAAGGGCTACTAGGGAGGTTTCAATAGGTATGATTAAAAATGGGGTTCATCACTAAGCAAATGCTTAAAAAAAAGAAATGAAAGCAATATGCAAATCTAGCTATGTGACCTAGAAACCGAAACTTAAAATCAAAATGAGAAATTGAACATAAATATAAAAGTACTTGGAAAACTAGAGATGTCCAAAACAAGGTCTACAATCCTGAAATTATGACTTTTGATTTGTATTGGGACTCATACACCAGACTAGGTGATTTAGTCCCAATTTAGGGTTGTTGGTTGAATCTAGAATTTGTTGTTGGAAAACCATGATCTATAGGAAAGTGTTGAAAATGGGTATACTAAGACTCATACACCCAAGGTGGCGATTTAGTCCCAGTATTAGGGTTTGGCTGAAACTTCAGTATTCTCTAGTGATCTTCTATAGCTTCCTTCCTATCCTATCTTCAGGTTTGAAAGTTTGAATTCCAATCTGTAGATGATTTTCCATGAAGATGACAACTTTGACAACTTTCTTCAATCTTACAACTTTGTCTTCAAAGGATCTTCAAGCTCCAAATCATCTAGATTTGCAATCACACATGAAAAGGGAAAAATGTTGTTGTGTTAGGGAATAGGGGTTTTCCTTAGTCAAACCTTGTTTTGGTAATTAAACCTTAAAATGAAATAGAAAAGCATGTAGGAATGATGAATGAACAAATGTAATGTTTCAACTCACCAAACCCTTGAAATAAAGGTTGAAGTCTTGTGTGAAATGGCTAGCATGAATGTGGATCTTGACTCTTGATTGAAGGTTATGAATCTTGACTTGAATGCTTGATTGAATCATGAAAACCTACATCACAAATGCTAGCTCAAAAACACTCATGATGCATGGAGACTTTTACATGATGCTTGATTCTTGAATTGATGCTCCAGAATACTTGATAATCAACTCTTGAATGCTCATGAATTCTCTTGAATTGCTCTTGATCATAAACTTGCTAGACTTCTTGAAATTGTGAGGAGAAAATATGTGAAATAACCTTGTATTTATACTTGTTTATGCCAAATTTCTTGAAATTACAACACTATAAGCCAAAATCATATCTAGGAGAATAAAATCCCGCCAAGAATTGGATTCAAAATAGGTCCAATGTAAAGTGGGACTCATACACCCAAGGTGGCATGAGTCTCAGTGACTTAAACTTGGGACACAAATTTCAAGAAATGTTAAGCTCAATACAATATTCAAGATCAAGCCCCAAAACCTAGGTTGGACCCATACACCCAAGGTGGCGTTAAGTCCCAAATCACTAGATCAAGAACGCACAACCCAAAAACATGAATTATGATTGGTCATTTAATAAATGTTGGGATTATCCTCAGAAAAATGCATTTAATAAGGCTTGTGGATGCAAAATAGGACCAAATAAGGCATAAAGAAGCTTAATTTTAGTAGGAAGGGCCCAAAAAAGTGTGAAAATAAAAAGGGATACATTTTTATACAATACATTTCTTAACCTAAAAATCCCCACCCTACAATTTATGAAAGATTTCCTAGAAATAGATGGAAAATTAAATGTTAGATTAATGAATTTGTTAAACCTAGAGAAAAAGAGGACTATAGCCCTAGCACATGTAGAAAAATAATAGGAAGTAGTTAAGAGATGGTTTGATAGAAGGGCTAAAGTTCTAAAACATGTAACTCTAGAAGAGTTAAGAGATGGTTTGATAGAAGAGCTAAAGTGAAAGCTTTCAAGATATTTGATCTAGTTCTCTTGTTGGACAAGTCAGGAGAAAAGAAGGGTAGCCATTCCAAGTTTTAGAGATTGTGGCTATGTCCTTACTATTGAAAATTGTTTTCATTGATGTCAAAAGGGAAAGATATTGTTATTTATGTCAAAACTCTTCTTTATGGGAGATTCTTGCTTGTTTTAATCTAATCATGTTTACTTATATCCTAGGAATGTTTCTGCAATGTGTCATGATGGTTTGGTCCTCTCTAGACTACATCAATGTTAGGTTCATATGATTTTGGTAGGGATTTAGGATTAATTCTTCTAAACCCTAAGTGTTTTGCTCAGTCATGCACTTTATATTATAATTCATCGTTGGTCCTGGCTATTAGTTGTTTTTGATTGCTTAAGTTCTGACTTCAGCCCTTCAATGTTGTTGGTCGATTGGCCTCGCTTTCCACTTCATCAAGTTCAAAATAGTTTCCCTATATCTAAAGTTAATACTTTCACAGAGTTTTGGATGATATCAATGGAACCGGTGTCATATGTCTGCTCATCCATGAGAGTAATGGCAAGCCCCTTTTCTATTCATGCAGAAGCTCAAAATGGCGACAAGTAGCAATATAGGTGACGTGTGAATGGAGGGTCAGAAAGGAAAGTGTATTATACAGATGACATGAGGTGTATCTCTTCTTATCTACAAGGGTTATGACAAGTCCTAATGTGTGGAAGCACCTAATGTTAACAGGTGGTAGTCTTTTTGTCAGTCCATGAAAGGAAAGAAGAGTCTCATCTTGTGAAGGAACATAATGTTGGTACATGTCCTTTACTTTTCAATGCATTGAGCCTTATTGAGTGGGAAGCAAGACTGTGGGAGGACAAGGGTCTCTCAGGGCCTTTTTGCTAAATGTCCGATCAGGGATGAACTAGGTACGTGAATTGCTGACCAATTGGGGATCAAGATTGAAAATGGATATTGGACCCTTATCCAAAATTTCTAATCAGGTTTAGAAAAATTGAATGGTTATTCACAGAATATTCTTTTGTCAGATACATCTCGATTTGAATTTGCACTATTCCTTTTTCTCACAAAGATTGAAGATCGACGTCCCAAATTTAAACTTGCTCAACAACTAGTTCCTAGTTTAAATTTTACTATAGATAGGCTAAAAAGGTAGTGATATGAAATATTTTTCATAATATGACTTTCTCTTCATCAACAAAGCTAAGTTTTAGTCCTATCCGATATCATGTTGTGCCCTACATACCCAAATCAGTATTTAGGAAAATTGTTTCAAATTGTTAAAAGTGTGAGTTACAGTACAGTTATGTGTCTAAAATATGTTTTAGTACTTCATATTCAATATTTCATGATAGAGAATGTTTATGTGAATCAAAGTAGAGGGTGAATGTAAGGATGTCAAATTGATAGAGAAAAATTATAAAACCACTCTATAAAACTTATGACAGAGATTTTGTTGTCACTGTAATCAATATTTTTGTATTTTGTGGTTTGTGCCACTATTCATGTGAGGTTGGTGCATCTTGTTCCTTGAGTTGGTGCTTGGTTTGTGAGATTGGTGTCTCAAATAGGATGGTTCCTATAAATTTTTTTGGAGATTGGTGTCTCCAATAGGTTGGTGCCTGCAAATCTATTGTAATGCTTTAATTTCTTTGTGAGACTGGATTTAGACAATAGATCCAAGCAACTCTTCTCATTGTGGTTTTTCCTTTTAGGGTTTCCATGGAAATATGGTGTTATTGTGTTCATTATCTTCATTGTTGATTATGATTTCATTGATCATGCTTTGATGTTTATTGTTGCATTAATTAAAGTAAAAATTTTATGATATACTTATTCTCCCCCCTCTTAGTATATTTGTGTCTTCAACACTAACCAAATTAAAAAATCTTGGGAGAAAATACCTTTATGATTAGTTCTTTGATTAGAGAGACTATCCCATTGATCCAGGATAGTGTAGGGGTGATCTAGAGGTGTTAACACAAGAGGAAATAGAAAATTTTGAAAAATTATTTTTTCGGTATTTTCTAGGTTTTAGTAAATTGTATTTTCAGAGGTCTTCAAAATAGAATTTTGGGTTCGAAGTGTCGTTAGTCCCTGTAACATCCCTCTTCTTAATACTCAAGTAATCTCAAGAATTTACTAGAGGTAAATAAACTTAGTAAACATGAGAATTTTTTATTTTTATTTTTTATTTTAAAACATTTACGTAAGTACAAGAAATAAGTATAACTTTTCCAAATAAATTCAGACTTGAATTCACATGTAATCATAACTAGAATCAAGATAAATCCTTACAATATTCATTTTTATCACATAAGATACACTTAGCATAAAGAATAGTCTTACCTCATAGGTTTTGACTGTCGTAAGCCAAAACTTGGGGTTCACTTTATTTGGAATGTTGATCTCTATCTCCACAAGCCTCAGAGAGTCTACTACTACAGAGGGAGAGCATCATCCGAGTGATTTTCCTCCAACCACGGACTCAATTGGTCCCCCGCGTACTTCCTAACTGGAAGCGACCCGGCCCTTCTCGAAGAGTATAGATATAAGGAGTTGTTAAGTTTCTCCATCTGAGTCCTAGTGATGTGTCCTACAAAACTCAATCAACCATACAACTCTAGATCCCTTCTAGCCAAGTATGATCATTTTTATTGGTCATACCATCTAGACACACACCTCTGACTCGTCGTGGAACTGTCTCATCCTATAGTTTACTTACTTTATTTGGTACTCTAGTCACAAACTAGTCTGTAAAGAAAATCCATTCTAGCCAATCTAACTTAGATCTAATCCTTAATCTAGGATATTTATTCAATGTAAAAAATTAGGTATTTCAAACCTTTTATAAGTCCCTTATTGTATTCTTGCAATATATAGGGTTTATGACTTCCTATCATTTACTCTCAAGATTCAGTACCCGAATATCTTTGATGCATTACTTCAAATCTCGACATTATCATAGAATGTCTTAATGTATTATAAAGACTTCCTGTCTTGTTCTATAGTTTCCTCGACCTTTTGTGGTCAATCAAATAAGATATATGTATAGTGTTATATCTGACATAGGAGTTATAGATTTCCTATATCCTCCTTGTTTCAATACTAGGGTTTGGCTTCTCTGAACCAATACATGGAAATATCAAACATCCTTGCTTTTCCAAAAGTAATAAAATAAGTGTAACAAAACATAAGAACAAAACACAAGTTCTAGTCTTTCCTAGACTGCTAGGCATTGTTGAGTTCACACTTTAAGTGCATGATTAAACATAGTATTCAAGGTATCCCCTCACCAATATAGTATTTAAAAGAATACTATTCTTTCCCAACAATAGCCTCAATCTAAGTCCTTCTATCAACCCTTTAGGGTTTGATATATAAAACATAATAATCTATTTCGACCCTTTGGTCTACTTGTGACAATTGAATTCCAACATAAGTTAGGTTTTAGTCCTTCATGCACTTCCATATAATCTTGTTAACTTGGGATAAACACAATTGTAGACCAGCCAGTCCCATGTTACAATAAATTGCACACATAAGTGCTTACTCATTGATTTTGTAATTTAACTGGTTTAGTTAAAAGATTTATACGTTGAATTCGTTATTACACCTTTGTAACATTCAGGGTCTAAGTTATTTCCTCTAGTCCAATCTCTAGATGGGTTTCACTTTCTCATCTATTCCTAGATTTCTTAACAATACTGATGATATTATGCCATCATCATGATGTACAACGGCCATAAAGGAGAATTTTGGCATTATTTCATCCAAGCTTGGTCATAATAACATTTAATCCAATAGGGGTTACTCCCTCTTACTCAAGTCTTCAAATACCAAATCTCATAAGAAAAGTATGGTTCCATGATACATATATATAGATGTATTATGGCCTAGGTGATTCACTGACCTTCTCGATCATATTATAGTGTAAAGGAAACATAAACTAACCCCCATGATAAGGAGTATATCCCATGAATAATATCTATCATCCTTCGGGTTTAATTTATCATGACTCATAAAGAGGTCTAGCTTAAATGTTCTCAATGAGATGCATCTCTTTCGACTTGAAGTAGTGAACAAGAATACAAAGAGTAACTAATATAATGATATGGTTAAGCATTCTAATAATGGTCTTGTACTCATCTACCAACTCATATGGTTACAACAACCTAATGTAAGGCTTGAATAATAATAAGGAAACTATGGTTCCAATTTCGCTCAAGGATGATTTCTTAAATTTACAATTCTATTCACAATTATTCTCATACCACTTCAACTTTCCCATTGAGAAGGAAGAGAGACAATTTATTTAAATTAAAAGAAGGAAGACTCTCTGATTTAAAATGATAGATTCCATCTTTTACTTTGCTATTTCAAGAAAAAGAGAGAGTTTTAAAGCATGACCTGCTCAAACTTCAACTGCACCATCCAAAGCATTGTACCATCCTTTGGCTCACCTTAGAGCAAGAGATTGATGGAATAGAACATTGCTCCTTTAATTATCCCGTAAGGAGGAAAACTATATTCCTATATATAGTCAAGGAGCCATAACATCCGTAATATTCTTGTGCACAAGGTGAAGATGGAAGCAAACTAGAGATATCAACCACAAGTCTTGAGGTGTGGTGGACTGCCAAGTGCAATCATTGTCCATGCATATTTGGCTCGGTTTGCCATCGAAATGGTGTTGAAGGAATGAAGGTCTGTAGATTTTTTTGTTGTTGCGAGTGGCGTTGGAATGTTATATTTCAAAAAAGAATGACCTGTCATCATCATTACGGAATGTTATTCTCTTCCCCCTCACAAGTATATCTATGTCCCTTTCTCCTCTTCTTCCTTCTGGTTACTTCAACAACCCCCCGCCCCGATTTTCCATCTCCCCTAACATAAAAATAAGATTCATCTGAAATGAACTTCCCCACTGTTACCAAAAATGGTTGCTAGGAGGATAAATATTTTTTTTGTCGCTCCACAAAGGCCCGAGCTTCTAGAGAAAGATTCCTCGTTAAGAATGGTGGTTATCGCACTGATTTAACTCCACCTAGGATCGAGATGGATGCTACCATTGCTACATGTCACTCCCATCACTATCCAACCAAACTCTTTTGGCCCCAAGTCGAGAAGCCATGCCGAGAATTTGTCAAGATTAGTGAGTTAGGAAGGATCCATCAACGCACCGTTATTCAATTGCTCCCTCCCTTGTTTTCATGATGGAATATGATGAGATAGGTTTAAAAATTAGTTACCAATATTTGGTTAAAGAATCGGTTTAGGAAAACAACGAACTTGTTTTACGTGGCAATTCTTTGAATTACTCCTACATTCTCCCACGCCACATTAATGATATTGTCTGCGGCCCTGAGTTGGCTTTCAAGATCATTGAAACAAAATTAAACTTTTTACCTAAATTCATTTATCAAAATGGTTGTAGAGCCATATAAACGATGAGATAATACATCCCAATGAGCTCCTCCTTGAATTAAAATTTAAGCAAGACAAGTATTCCATGTGCTCCTCATTTAATAAGAGTCGAGCAAGAACACAAAACCCATGGCCATGTCGGCCAATAAGCATCTCCAATGACACCCATAAGTTATCAATAGTTAGCAATTAATTGAAATCTTCACATATAATATGCAACGTATAAGCATATACGTGTATTAATATCAAAAGGGTTGAGACATTCTACCCTTCATGTTAGAATAAAATCACCTCATTTTTTATTAGACTAAATATGGAATTCGACATCAAAACTACTAACAAGGAACACATTATCCATAAAACCAATTACGCAATAGGTCACAACATAGACTCATTTACGACCTAAGAAGCGACATGTTAGACAAAAATTTGTGTCAGTTGCAAAACAAATAATGTTCAACCCTAACAATGACGCGTTCCTCAAACGACTAGGTTGGCATTGAACAACATGAAATAGACTATAAAAGACATCGATGACTTGTCGAGTTGAGGAATAAATTCAGACCAAAAGGAGGATTTTGTATCAATTACCTAATTCAACTAGGTTCACCATTTTGCATCAACAGTAGACCTAAGATGGTGACAACCTATTCTTTTCCTTGTATCTATACCCTTCTCTCTAATGATGCTCTCCCTTCCTTTCTCAGAGGGTGGAACCCTGTTTCCTGAATGCAACTTGCCATCAACAACACAATATGAGTGTATCATTTAATCATTTCGTAATCCTCATGAAATCGTCACCTCTTGACAACTTTTAAACACATGTCAATTTTAGTCAAATAAACATAACTCATGAAAACATTGATTTTTCCAGACATTTTCCTAAACATCAAATCATTGTATCATGCGTAATCATCTACTAATTACTTCAAAAGTAAAAAGTGAAACATAGTTAAAGTTAGGGGTGTAACAGTCCCTTAAATGGAATTTTCTCTAGGTTCAATGATTTTAATCACCCATGGCCTATCAATGGATACTATCTCAAGCCAAATTTATGATCCTAAGAGGCCTTAAGGACCTATTCTTATACCATACTTAGCTTAGGTTTTCTTTTGGTATTTGGTTTTTGTATGAGTTGGTATAAAATTATCCACACCATGCAAGATTTGGCTAAAGATCGTAGCTGCCCAAGATCTAGGAAATTCTATGAAACTACAAGAGAGATCAACTATGAGAGAATAATTTTATTCTATCAAAGGATGCAAATGATAAATTACAATGATTTGATTCACAAATGAGACCCCTTGGTTACATATCCAATGTGAGACATTGGATTAGACAAGATCATGACAAGTGTGTTAATCCTATGACATGAGACAAAAAAAAAAATTACCTAGGACACAAGAAGTAAATGACATAAGATAAGATAATATGTAATGCCAACTAAGACTTCTAAAAATATTCCTAGGACCTAAGTGAACTTGTTAGGTGAAACACATTATTCACACGAACACCCCCCTTAAGTGCAACTTAATAAGGAATATTAAACCAATGTAAATGATGAAAATATGATGATGGGTCATGGATACTAAGTCATGTAAGGTACCCATCTACAAATACTCTCTCACAAATGGAGAAAAGGAGAAAACCTAGTGGGACAAAAATCCTCCCCAAAAGAGATGAAAACAAAATGATCTCAATTAAGAATGAGAAGGACAAAACCCCATGTGAGGAAAGAGACCCAGGTGATAAGAGAGTAGAAGAGATACCATGCAACCCTCCTCAATATAGAGTCTCTTGCAATGATGGTAGATTCTCGACATTGAATGTTGAAGATGATCCAATCTCGTTGATGTTGTGAATAACTAGTTAGATAAGTTAGATTTTTACTTTTCCATAAATGACTTCTCTCATGAAGATAAAATGAAGACTTCTCTCCAAACGTTCTCTTTACCTATAAAATAAGATGACTTAGCTAAGATTTCAATTCCCAAGGTATATTCATCAAGATATCAATTCCATTTCTCATATAATATTCATCCTTTTTTAGAGATGATAGTTTGTATGTAGTGTTAATGGAAGTCTATATAATACTCCTTGGGCATCCATGCATGCATTATCATAAATGTTTGTAGAGAATAAATCCTCATACTCATATCATAATTATGATATTAGACAATAAGAGGTATTAGATTCTTGGATTGAATCCATAATCAACCCCTATCACACTAGATCTAGATAAGATTATATCATACAACTATGCATAATCAAAATTTCACACCACACCTCTAATTGAAGACTAACCTCTTACAAAAAATATATATAATATTCTAGAAACCATTTTTGTTAGAGTAATAAGTTATTATGCTTAATTAATTACATCACATTGATTAATTAATTAAGTCACTTATTCCTCTTTATTACTTAAGCTAAACTTAGGCACATTTATTAATTAATTATTAATTATTAAGTGTGCACACTAGGGTTTCATTTAGGGTTTCCCTTTTTAGGGTTTCTTGATCTCCTTCATAAGGATTGATCACATTGTAATAATTGATTCTCTTAATGCATTTTTACTGAGAGGTTTTACAAAGAACATCTTTTTCGGTTCTTCATATCTTTTGCATGTGACAAGTATCCATCTTGCATGCAGGTGATCTTGGATTCTAACATGGTATCAGAGCTCCAGACCTGCAGCTACCTGTTCGTGATCTGAAGATATGGCCTTTCAGTGAGATTCAAGTGCAAGGGTTTCCACAAGCATCCTTTCTGCAAGATCTGTGGGTAGCCTATTTTTTGGCTTTGGTCAAAAACGCTGCATCGTGTTCACAGCCAAACCTAAAAATGCCTAGTTTTGTCGAGGCGTTGATCCGGAAGGGATTTTTGTCTCATGGGCGTCGGCCTACAGCAGATCGATGCACAAAAATTTAAAAAATGTCAAAAATAGGGTTTTTCGGACTCCGCGCCCTCCTTTAAAGCAGATCCACCGGGCCTGGCGGCCCCCTGGACCGAACACGCCCGCCGCCGCCATCCAGCCCCCGGGGCAGATCAGCCAGCCCGTCCATGGGGGCAGCTATGCGCCCCGGCAGCGGTCCTATGGAGGACCAACGCCCCGCCGAACCCGGGAATCTTCGATCAAGGAGTATATTCCGGTACGCAGGGAATATTCCAGCAACCTGCAGACTTTTCTGGCTACCAAAATTTTTTTCCCAAGGGAGGTCAATTTTTTGCCCTGACGGCCAGATGGCCGTCAAATTTATGCTCGCATTTTGATGATGGCAGCATGACGTCATGATGACGTCAGCCGTACGGCACCCCTCTTTGCCCTCCTAACCCTAGTTTTTCCTAAAGAAGTAGTTTTTTTTCTTTTGGCCATAACTTGGGCATACGGTATCGAAATCGGGCAAACGAGATATCGCCGGAAAGCTGATTCCGAGAAATTTCATTTGGTACAGTTTATTTTTTAGTATTTTACTGTTTTTCTGCATTTATTGCTGTTTGAAGTCAGATGTTTTTTTTGGACTTCCGAGCTCATAACTTTTTGCCACAATCTTCGATTTTCGCCTCGTTTGCGGCGTTGGAAAGGTATTAAGGAGCTCTATGTTGTTGTCCATGTACTTTTTCTGTATCTGTCCCAAGTTTATCAGTTAGTCCAGATTTGGCCCGATGGGTATTTTGGCGATTACTTGGATATTTTGGCAGTTGGGAGAGTGCATCTTGCATCTTTGCACTTCGTTTTCAGTAATACATCATTCAATAATTGCTTGCTGCATCATAGATTCCAGGGTTGTTCCCGTTTGGAGTTTTCAAGTGTTTCGTGGCATCGGGTTTGCTGTCACATTATTTTGATTCCAGTATTGGTTTCAGTTGTAGACAGAGATATCTTTCCTTGCTTGTCAGATTGCGGTTCCAATGTTACTCTACAGAGTTCTTCTAGTGCTTCTTTGCAGCATGTAATCTCATTGTAGGGGGGTTTTGTCCCACTGGGTTTTTCCTTCTCTACTCCATTCTTGCATTGTAAATGGGTACCTGATCAGGCCTCGTTGCCGGGACCCATCTTTGCTTTCATGCATCCTATTCTATTGTTTTAGCTTCTTCCTAAGTTCATCTTAAGGGGGGTGTTAGAGTAATAAGTTATTATGCTTAATTAATTACATCACATTGATTAATTAATTAAGTCACTTATTCCTCTTTATTACTTAAGCTAAACTTAGGAACATTTATTAATTAATTATTAATTATTAAGTGTGCACACTAGGGTTTCATTTAGGGTTTCCCTTTTTAGGGTTTCTTGATCTCCTTCATAAGGATTGATCACATTGTAATAATTGATTCTCTTAATGCATTTTTACAGAGAGGTTTTATAGAGCATATTTTGGTTCTTCATATCTTTTGCATGTGACAAGTATTCATCTTGCATGCAGGTGATCTTGGATTCTAACAATTTTTACACAACATTATTCTATGCATGCATATAGATTTATCAAAAAGGGTTTCTCCCTCAAAAGGCCAAATGGTTCACTAAATGGTCGCTATAAGTTAAATATTTGCACCTACTTGATAATTAGTATAAGTAGGACTATCAATTCACAAAGAGGGGTGATTGATCCAATAAGAATCACCAACAATGCTACCTATAATAACACCTAGGTCAAATGTTCTCATGTATTCTAGAAATTATGAGGATACATCTCTAGATGGTAAACCAAATCACTTCCCAAATTCTTATAAGAACCCAAGGAATACCAACTAATCTCTAAAAAATGTTGCACATGCTCTAGTAGTAGTGGAGAGCACTCTACAAAAAGACATATGCAATAACCATGCATCATCTAAATACTTACCAGTTATGACCATAGATTTTCAAGGACCCATACACTCTATACCAGACCATAAAGTCCAATTCAGAGAGCTTCTTATTGCATCATACTTAGTACATCACTTTGAAAACTCTATACAATATGGTCAATGCAATATCTAAGTGGGAACTCACAAAGATCACCATATTCCAAGTTATCCACTATCTCATTAAGTAACCCATTATTAATCGATTGAAATTTGTAACCATTGAGAGATGAGAAGTCAATCAAGGAAATGATTCCACTTCTATAGGAGACAATTCAACTTCTCAATGACTCTTGGTCATCACTACATGAATCTATGTAACTTACATACATATTTGTAACATAGTTGAGGTGATGAATACAAGATAGAAGATAAAAAACCATACACCTTTCTCAAGGATATGTCTTTAAAAAAAATAGTTGAATAAAATCATATTCACTATTTCAATTATATATCTATCTCTTTGTTTTTGCATAGTTTCTCATAAAATTTGATATACAACATAACTCATCTAGATCTTCATTTGGAGATTTGTCTATCGATACTCTAGACCCAGGCCCTAGATCAGTAGTTTTACTCAATTCTACTTGTAAACCATAAGTATCACAAAATGAGATTAATATATAAAAAATTCATTGTAATGTATGACATTATGTGACATGAGAATAATATCATCTACAAATAACTTAAAGTAGTTTTTTAAAATTATAAAGAATACAACCATGCATTTCCCTAAATTAAAAAAAACCTCTAATTCATCTATAGAGTGACCAAATGAAGTAAGATAAAGTGAATACCTTCTTTAAAACCAATTATACTATTAATATCCTTTGTAAACCCAACAAGAGTTTAAATTTGGACAACCATCCTCTCATATAGTGCCATGACAAGAACAACCAAAGGTTTTAGAATCTATAAGTATTGAAACTATTGGATAAAAATCTATCAAGGAACAATATCAAATGCCTTTCAAAAACAACAAAACAACAATAAACCTTGCAACCTGAAACATAGAAAAATAGGATATGGGAATTTCCCAAGATGGAAAAGTAGATCCAAAGAGGGAAAATGGGTCCTACTTATCTAATTTCATTAGGAAATGAGATCCAAACAATGAAATGAATAAAAACTAAAAGGTGAGTCAAATCAAGGTGTGAATCTACAAATTCCCTTTTCATGCTAGAACAGGGGTACATGAGTCATATAGAACTTTGGGGAGAAAGATTAAAAATAGAAAATAAACTCCAAATTATGATCTATAAAGTGCATTTAGAAGCTTAAACATAAAACTGATGGAACCTACAAACTTTAGGGAGAATCTAGAAGGGATAAATGTTGTGTACATTTTATAGAAAGTGCTTGTTTGAAGCTCACTGAGGACTCATTTTCCCTATGGAGAATGGGTCTTGGCTAGGGATCTCTAAAATTTATTTCTAGGTTCTATTCTACTATGTCTACACTCCCCGATTCCTAAATATCGTAGTCAAAAAGTCAGAAATAAATTTTGTAGGTTATTTTTTGTGAAATTGCAAGAATAATGACAACAAATACAACTTTGACGACTTTGCATTTTTTTCTCTTCAATAGATCTTCCACCTAAAATTTGCAATCACATATCAAGAGGTAAAAATGTTGTTTATTAGGTGAATGTGGGTTTACCTTGGTCAAACCCTATTTTGGTAATTAAACCTTGTAATGAAATAAAATAGCATGAAAGGAATGATGAATGAACAACTCAATGTCACAACTCACCAAACTCTTAATTAAACCTTTTAAGGATCAAAATTTTGATCTTGATCTTGCATGAAATGGCTTCAATGAATGTGGATCTTGATACTTGAATCTTGCTTTAAATATTTGACTTGAATGCTTGGCTTAGATCTTGAAACCTACATCACAATGGGAGCTCCAAAAACATGCATGATTGAACATATCTTTCACATGATGCTTGAGATCTTGAATGATGCAATAAATCCTTGATAAATCTTCTATTGAACGCTCTTGAAAATAATCTTGACTCTTGTAAAGTTCACCTCTTGATGGCTTACTTTAATTGATGAAATAACCTTTTATTTATAGATACTTATCCTTAATTTCCCAAAATTCAAATTTCATAAGTCGACATTGAGATATGGATTTGAAAATGTTAAAATACCGCCAAAAAAAAATTTTAATTTAGGTCTTAGGCCTAAGTGAGGACCCATTTTCCCTATGGAAAATGGGTCTTATGTCACTTACCTAGGATACATATTCTTCAAGGATGAGTGTTATGTCATGGAATTTATGAATGTTGAATTTTATCCCTTTGAAAATGAAATTAACTAGGCTTGGATTTGAATTAAAGGGGCCAATTAAGGAAAATTAACCTCAATTAATTAATAAAGCAGGCTAGATTAGTGTGAAAGTGTAAAGGTACACCTTAAAACACCAAAAACAAGGCACAATTAAGTCCATTTTATTTAATAGGGCCCTAAAGTCAATGTGAATATGTAAAATACATATTACGACACAAAATTAAGGCATCTTTTAGCTCAATTTATTATTGATTATTTATTCCAAATTAAGTGTGAAAAAGGGATACTTTTTCCTACACTACACAACCAATTCCAACAACTTATCAACATTCATGGAAATTTTTAATGGAGTTTCTAATTAATGGATGTTTTGTTTGAAGGTATTACAATAGTGGATAATACTTTAATAAAATTCTTGATAAAAAAAATAATTAAATTACATTGAAAATAATTAATTGTTAAACTATGAGTTCTATATAAATCCCATGAAAATTTGAAGGAAGAAAAATAGGAGAAACAAATAAATTGGAATTAGTAATTTTTTTAAAATGCTAAGTAAATTTTTTAGAGTAAAATTTAAAATCATATAAATTATAGGTACTTGCATATTTTGAAACTAGACTACTATGTGGTGTGCCTATCAAAATAAATAAATGAGATGAAATGAAGCTTTATAAATCTAATAGTCAAAGTAGAAAGATGCTTAAAACTATAAGCTAGACCTCACCATTTCAAAGTTAAGAGTTTTAAAATAAACAAAAAGTGTCATTATAGGAAGAAATATGCACTACGTTTATGAGGAATGAAAAGAAAATATAGAGTAAAAAAATCTATTAAGGAAGGAAAAAGAGTAGAAACATATAGAAAAATTCAAAAATTTACTATTGATTGTGGCAAAGAGTGCTTTGGAGTCTATTAGTGGAAGGTTGGTTGCAAATAAGAGAAGTTAATTTTGGCATTGAGTAAATGATCTATAATCTCTTTAACTAGAATCCAAGAATCAACAAATAAATAAATTACTTACTACTTGCTAATAAAATGAAGTTCTTTTAGATAAGGAAATTTTATGAGAAAACAAAAAATAACCTTGCAACAATTCACAAAAAAACATTAGATTTTATCTTGGAAACCCTTAATGTTTAGGAAAATTAGATGTAATGGTAATGGCAATAGCCTTACTACCTTTTTAATGTTTTGGGAAGATAATTACAACAAAAAGGGTTTTATCTTTCTACCCTTTTTTTTTGGTCTCCTCTAGTGGATAATTCAAGGACTCTAAAATATTTTCCTACCCTCTAAGAAATCAAACTATGTCAAGTATAAACTCAAAATTCTCTTCCCTTTTATATTTTTTATTGAATAGAAGGTTACTCTTGGGGCCTTAGAAGAATTCCCACAAACACAATATGTTAAAATGGTGAGTGTTAAATATTGATTCTAAATTTGAAGTGCTTGTTGTCAATGGACACTACTATGGTCCTAGTCCCAACTAGGTGCTACCACAATTATCTAGAAATTGCTACATATGAGGGTAGAGTCAAAGGATCAAACACATTAATAATTCATTCATCTTCAACATATTTCAATAAATATGAGTTACATATATATAGGATTTCTCCTATAACCACTTATGCAACCACTTACTAACTAAGCAAAAACTAACATTATCAAATAAGTTTACACCTATTTAATAAAATAATATTAACATGTGTTAATTTATTATTTATTACCTCACACAAAATATTAAACTATGTTATGCACAAAAAATTATTAACATTCCCCCCTTAGTTCTAACATGTGGCAAGAAAAATAATTCTAGAACTGCATCAAAAATTTGCTTTGGTATAAAATCCTAATTCTTAGGGCATGTTCCCCTTTTTCCAATAATTGCTTATATTTACTTTCTTTGAAACTGAACCATAGATTTTTGGCTCTCTAGGGCTTTCTAGCACTTCTAGGGTTTTTCACCTAAAAGGAGAAACAAAGGGCCAAAGAATCCAACTAGTTCACTCAAATTAGGAAATGTGTGATGTAATTAGGACTAAATGGAATGGTCTGAATGCAACTAAACTATGAAATCAAGCAATTATGAATGTAAAACCTAAGATGAATGCAATGTTTGAAAACACAATGTGATATGAAAATAATGAACTATGAATGAATGAATACAAAACAAAGAAGAAAACCTGGGTTGAATCAAAGTGCACTTGGAACCTTGATGAAGACTAGAAATTTCTTTTGAAACACTGTTGATGCTGATTTTCAGGCCTGGTGGGACTCATTCGCCATTCTGGGTGAATTAGTCCCTACTCTGCAAAATTGAGTCGGAACCCATTTCTAACAAAAGGGTATCTAAAAATGCAGAAAACTCAAAAATGAGTTGGAAGTGGGACTCATTTTCCACTGATGGAAAATGAGTCCACTTTTGGATTTTTGAATATTCAAGAGTGGGATCCGAAGCTTTTGATCTGCACTTTGACTTCCTACAGGTGTCTGCTTCTGAAACTCTGATTTACAGGTCTGAAAATGTTTTTGTTGATATTTTGACTTGGATGATGAAGAGAAGACTTGAAGAACCTTGCAACTTGATCTTCAATGATTTTCAAGCTTCCAAGAGATCTAAATCTACATAAACACAAGACAAGAGAGAAAAATGGTGAATGTTAAAGCATGGGGGTTTGCCTAAGTCAAACCCATTTTAGGTAATTAAACCAAAATAGTGAAATAATGGAGTTTATTACCTTTCCATGATGTTTGATCTTGAAAATTTGTAGCAAAACATGGAGGATCCTCCGTTGACTGTTTGAAAATTGATGTCTTAATGCCTTGAAATGATAAAACCCTAAGTTGCTTGACTTGGGATGGAAGATCAGTGGATGAATAATGAAGAATGAATTTGAATTAGGGTTAAAAGACTTATATTTATAGGTATTTCACCTATTTTACCTATTAATACCTAATCACAGGTTGACATGAAGAAATATTAAACTTAAATTTCACTTTTTTCCCGCTCAAAGGTCAAAATTGGACCAAATGGGACTGATTCGCCACACATGGTGAATGGATCCCACCTGGATGGGATTGATTCGCCATGCATGGCGAATGGGTCCCACAGGGGCCAATTTGACAACTAGAAAGCCAAGAGATAAGGAAAAAAGGTTTAAATTGCAACATTGTTGGGTATTTGATCAATTTAAGCCTCAGGATGCACAATATGGGTTAATAGGGGCCTATTAATGATGATGTGAATGTCAAATAGGGCTTGGGACACATAAATCAATGTGAAAGTGTGATTAAACACTTTACAACACTAAAATGAGGTCCACATAGCCTAGGAAGGCACAAGAATCGATGTGAATGTGCAAGACACATTACAACACTAGTTTATCATTCAATCCTTCTAGATTGATGTGAAGATGTAATTAAACACATTTTATAATATTGAATTAGGGAGAAACAGGTTCATTAAGTCTAGAAAAGCGTGAAATTCCTTTACAAGACTTTACAACACCTTCACAAGACATCAATAAAAGAATGTTATTTGATTTTTAAGGGCACAAGACCTAGTACGGATGCATAAAATTCTACACAACACCTGAATCAAGGCCTCATTAAGTCAATTTATCATGAAATATTCCCATGTCAAGCAAGAGGTCCTTTTTTCTACGGTGAAAAAACAATATTATTTCACAACACCATTTCAAAGAGGGAAAAAATGTAAACACATATTTTCAACCACCACCTAATGTTGCATACTAGTAATAATTCATTTCCTAGTCCCCTTGTAAAATTCCCTTTTCATTATCCATCCTTAATGTAGTAATTATCTCCATAAATTTTATTTTCCATTAAATAATTAGAAATCCATTTTATTACCCATTTATTCATGACCAAATAAATATGATATTAATTATTCATAAAAATCCAAATTATCCACTCAAGATTCCTTTGTAACCCCCTTCATTATGTCACCACCATTTTTACCATATGCACCCTATTTATCCAAAATAAATTAAAATAGGAGATAAGCACCCTCACCCATTTGTAACTTCCATGACTATTCTTTTTGTTTTTGGTAAAAGGAAAGTGATTCCTACATATATATTAGATTATAAAATAGATTTACAAAAATTTGTATCAATTTGCCAGCTGAAAATGGCAAAATTACTTGAGTCTTTAATTTTTCTCATTCAATCTCAACCATCCATTGAGATATAATCTCCATCATTCACATTCCCCTCTTCAATTCTATAAATCAACCTAATCATCCTTCATTTCTAAAACCTCAAATGATCATTTTGCAAGTACATTTTATTAATTTGGAAATCTACATTCCATCTAAGGGTGTAAAAACAATATCACAATGGAGGTTCAAACTTTGATTTCGCTTTTCATTTCATTTTTGTTTTGCTTTCATTGGTGCTCTATCTTAGTGTAGTCTTTTATTCTAGTTTTTTTGGTTTTCTCTCAAGTTCTAACTTGGTTTTTGTAGCCTAGATAGAGTTCTACACTTATTACTTTTTAATTTAGCATAGAAAAAAGTAACCCTTTTTCACACTTAGTTTTGGAATAAATGATTAATAAAAAACGGACCTAATTGTGCCTTATTTAGGGTGTTGTAAAGTGTTTATTTACACCTTCACACAAATCTAGGGCTTTATTAATTAATTGAGGTTAATTAGAGCTTAATTGGCCCCTTAAATTCAAATCCAAGCCTAATTTATTGCATTTTCCAAGGGATGAATCCTGACACTCATTAATAGTGTTTAACAACACTTAATTTGGCAAGGTTTGAGTCCTAGGTTACTAACCTGGGACCCATTTTCCACCTAGAAAATGGGTCCTTCCTAGGTCCAAATACCCCCTTTTTTCATGCTATTTCATGTCCCCAAAACTTGTCCTAGTTGACTATGCTAGGACCCATTCGCCCTATGTTGAATTGGTCCTCCTTAACTTAGGACACCCCTTTTTGAACATGTTTGTGGTGGAATTTTAGTGATTTTAAATCCTAGATCTAATATTGGCTTGTGTTATTTGAATTTCAGGATTAAATCTTAAGTTAAGTATAAATACAAGGTTAATTCACAAAGTTTCATCCTAGATCTTCATAAGCAATCAAGAGTACTTTCACAAGAGCGTTATTGAGCATTCAAGAAGTCATTCAAGGGAATATTATCAAAGTTTTATTGCAGCAATCAAATATCTAATTTATCATGTCAAAGTCTTGCATGTTGTTGAGCTAATGTGATGTAGCATTGGTGATCAAGTTGAAGTGTTCAAAGCCATTATCTTATGTCAAGTTCAAGATCAAGATCTACATTCATTATGGTCACTTCATGCTATGTTTCAAATTTGCATTCCAAGGCTCAATTGAGGATTGGTGAGTTGGTACACATTGTTGTTCATCCATCTTTCCTTTATGCATTGTTTCAATTAAAGGTTTAATTACCTAAATGAGGTTTGACCAAGGAAAACCCCTATCGTCTAACAAACAACAATTTTTCCTCTTTTGGTGTGTGATTGAAATTTTTAGGTTGAAGATCAAGTGGAGAAAAAAAGTTGCAAAAGTTATCAAGTTGCAAAGTTTTAAAAGTTGTCATCTTCATTGCAAGATCACAGAAACTAAGCTATAAAAGTTGTTTCAAAATTTTGGGAGTTGAACACCTAGAGTTTGGAGTTGTAGACATTGAAGAATAGAACCTAGAAATCACTTTTCTAGAACCCTAGCAGGGACCTATTTGCCACCGGGTGAATGAGTCTTTAGTGAGACCTGAAACAACAGTTTTCCAGCAAGGTACACATCATCTCAGCATCTCAAAACCTTCCTATTTAGATTTTTATAATAGTTAGGATTGATTTCTATTTTTTATTTATGCATTCTACCCCTCATAATTGAATGAAACATTACAAAGAAAATTTGTGGTTCATCATCTTGTTGATTCATTTTAGTGAACCCATTTTTCAGTGTTTCATTATGGTGAACCCAACTTCTTAAGCATTGTAATTTTTTTATTTTGGAGTCTATTTTCATCCTAGGTTAGATCTTGCATTCATTTGCATTCATTTTCATTGAATTAAAGATCTCATTTAAGGTGTCTTATTTTGCATTCAAATTTACATCTCATCTAGGGTTTTAGAATTGCATTAATAGAATTCTTTAAATATGAAAAATACAAAAATATCAATCATCTTGCATATCACTTAGATCATATAAACTTGCATTTGAAAATTAAAAATAAAATTGCATATCAAACTAAGTCTTGTAGTTCATCATTTTCCTACATTTTCAACTTGCATTTCATAGTGCATTTACATAAATTTGAACTTGAAACTTACTATAGCAGACCTAAATTTAGAAATCATCATAAAAAGCTTTAAAATATATAAAAATCAATCTCAAAACCCTAATCTAGGACCCATTCACCCTAGAGAGAATCAATCCCTGATCAGACCTAACTTTGAATTTCTAGAAATTGAAATCTTTTGTTTTGTGCTTTTGTTTGTTGTAATTACATCTTTGTTTCAATTTAGTGAATTTTTGTTTCTTTCATCTTATTCAAGGAAAATTTAAAGAAACCCCCCCCCCCTCCGCGAAGGTGTAAAATCCTGGCGAATCTTGTATACTTCTAGATAGAAAATATTAATTTTAGTGGAAAATTTTTTCAGTTTTCGTGAAAAAAAAAATGTTCATTGGCTAATTTTTTCTAATCGCTAGAAGTCTATGGAAAATCTTGGCAAAATGCAATTTTTTTAAAACCACTAAAATTTTTCCATTGGAAATTAAAATCTATTTTCAAACCAATAAAATATTTCGATTGGCGAATTAAACATGTTTTCAAACCAAAAAATATATTTTTGTTGGTAATTAAAACTTTTTTTCAAACTAAAAAATAAAATTCATTTGCGAATTAAACCTATTTTCAAATGATTAAGAAAAAAACAATAGCGATTTAAACATAATATCAAACTAAAAAAAAATGCATTGGCGAAGTCTCAGTGCAAATTTTCCTAACCTTAGTTGCAAGTCTTTCTTAGTCATCTTTGTAGTCGGTGGGTCGGAGGTTTCAAAAACTTTGAAACTTTAGACATTGGTTGTAAGGTTCCAAGTTTCAGCGACCACACGACATTATGGACCGTGACCGTTTGATGAATTTTCGATGGACGATTGTAGTTGCATTATGGAAGTATATCTCTCAAGCACTAGATAGGTGAATTGAAACCTTCGAAATTACACTAGAACCATTAGATTTTAAGAAAGCAATGGTTGAAATTTTATTAATTATTTAGGTCTGTCGGTCATCCTACTCTTGTTTACCGTTTAATATTGCCTAAGTCAAACCAAAATATTTTATGATAGCCTTAAATCTTAACTCTTTAATCATAAGGGTCGAGTCTCGTCAACCTAGGAATGTCCCCATTTTAAATTGTGCATGTGCATAAAGTTTGTTTTAAAAGAGGGACCATTCAATGAATTTTCAATGGATGACTATAGATGCATTCCAAAAGTAAATCCTTGAAGTACTAGACTTGTGAATTGAAACCTCCAGAATAACAGTAGAACTGTTAGATTTTTAGAAATCAATGGTTGATATTTTATTAATGATTGGTTTTAGAAATCAACATATAGTTCTGATCATAAGTGAGAAAAAATTATTGTGACTTATTAGCTAGGACATTGATAATCATTAAGGTAAAACAATACATTTAATTCTCTCTTTTCAATGCATTGAAGTACTCTACCTTTCATTTATTTTATTGAAATTCTCAATTTGGCTATGGTATTGGGTGACAGTGCACCATATGAATAGTCGGAGTGATTGATTGGATAGCTTTATATTGAAAACTGCATGATGTACTATAGAATCATAGATGATGATGTCAATAATCTAGTGATTTTGACAATCGACAGCTTGCATGGCACTGCCGATTTTGACAATTGACAGCTTGTCAACTTGAGCTATAGTTTGCAACTTTGCATGTAGCCAGCTTGATGTACTGATTAAGTTTGATTTTTGGTCTGTGGCTACACGAATCGCAATTATTACTAAGTAGTTAGTAGTAATTATACACAACCTCAGAGCTCACATGTGACACTTGTGAGGTGTACAAGGTACCAGACTGGTAGTGGCACTTTTGGCCTGGATAAATAAGGATAGTGAGCACACCTAAAATCATTAGTTTAATTGTCATAAGGGTTTTCATTTTGTAGGGTTAACAACTTAATAAGGATTTAGGAAGAAGATGATGCAGTATTATTAGGGATGCTCTAAATTCTCCTTCCTCCAATTATGTAGTTACAAAGTAAAAGACCAATTTCCTTCAAGTTCAGAATGGGTGGAATTGGAAAGAAGTTGATTTGGTTCACCTGACTTCTTAAACAAGTTTTGAACTAGGATGAGGAGCTCCAATGGACATAAGTGTTATCTCAATTCATGGAGGATGCAAGTAAAATGTGGGAGCAATTTTACTACCCCTCATCGTCTACATGATTCTGGTTCTCAAAGGGGATAAGCACATTTTGTATCTTCACAACTCCCATTTCCCCAACATGGTTAGGCGAGTTCGTTGCATTTATTTTTAGACACCATGGCCTACCAGGCAAGCCCCATGCATCTATTTTTAGTGCTCATCTTCTGCATGGGAACAATTTTACTATCCCTCATCTTTTGCATCAGTCTGGTTCTAAAAGGGGCTAATTACATTTTGTATCTTCACGGGTCCCATTTCCCCAATTTGATTTGGCACCCTTTCCCCATGCATTTATTTTCAAAGCGACGAGGGTATGGCTCACTTGACAAGTCCCATGTGTTTATTTTTAGAGCTCATGGTTGACCCAGCAAGTTTCGTTTATTTTCAGCTCGATACATGTATCACATTTACATTTTCAACTTTTCACCAGCAGTCTAGCAAAAGCTTGGCACTTGCACTTACATTTGTATTTGTACTATGTAATAATGTGACATTGTAATTCAGTTGTAATAAAATAAATGGTTGTGCTATTAATGTGACATTGAAATTCATTTTATTAAGTCTTTTGCAAGTTAAGTGCTATTAATGGTTGTGCAATGTGCTATTAATGTGACACTGTAATTCATTTTATTAAGGCCTATAAAATGTTAAGTTTTCGGCCCCTTGGCCTTGATGTCAATCCTAGCACATTAAACTTTAAAGAAAATTTAAAATACATGTTTTATGTTTATTATTTATATCATAAATTACTCAACTGTTTGATGAACATTTGATGTATGGTTGTAGTTGCATTCCAA
Organism: Sequoia sempervirens; assembly: GCA_007258455.2. Taxonomy (NCBI): domain Eukaryota; kingdom Viridiplantae; phylum Streptophyta; class Pinopsida; order Cupressales; family Cupressaceae; genus Sequoia; species Sequoia sempervirens. The sequence continues at coordinate 437,227 of VDFB02109042.1, forward strand.
AATGAAATGCATAGAGCGCTACGCTTGTGAACTTAACCTCTAGAATCACCCTATAACCGTTAGATGAACAAAGATCAACGGTTTAGAATTTGTTGTCAATGCAGGAGTAAATCATTGTTTTTAATGGCTTGTTTTAAATGTTGTCAGCCATGTACATTGTAGTACCTAATTGTGTACTCTGTAGTCCCTAAGTAATGAGTGGACGTTTCGATGTCATTCAATTTGCTCATTGTAGTGCACCACCTTGTTCTGGGTTCCACAGTTCCACTTCCAACAAAGCCATTCGAGTAACCCAGTTTCAAGCTTCAACGTAGTTTCAACTTCAAGAATCAAAATTCAAAATCTAGGTAAGTTAAAGAATTCTTGTCACTACGTTTCATGGCTTGAAGTTGATGTTTCTTAAAATCTTATTTTGTCAAACTTTGAAGCTTACATTTAGCATTAAGAGGCTTAAGAATTAAGAAAAATTAAGGACTAATAGGGAATTCACAAATTTCATATTGTTGATTGTATCAGCATGTCTACCACCAATACCACGAGCAATGTCAAATAAAAAAATACATTATGCAAAATTGCTTGAAACCCCAGGCTTCAATGATGAATACCATGATATTTATGATCCTAAAACCTATGGTAGGCGTACCTCAAAACTTAGATTTTCATCTAAGAATAAGGCTGCAAAGAAAATGCAAGTTAATAGTATCAGTGCATCGTGGGTAACTAGATTAGAGCACATGATGTTACATGAGGCTTTCCCTTGCCCAAAATTTATCATGGTTTGTGCCCTAAATTATGATGATAACAAAAGAGAAATTGTTAATAAAGATAGCAAAGAAGAATTGTTAGCCATTAATGTAGAAAAACTTGGAAAAGTGTTGGCCTTGATATTTTCAACCAAAGAATTTGGAAATGTCCACATTGACCTAGAAAAGCTTGCTAGTGATTATGAAGCAGTGGATGAAATGGAGAAAAACTATTTCTTAAATAGAATAGTTCAGGATAGAAACAAATTGAAAGGTGATCATAAGCCTCCTTATGATTTGGATATTTTTAAACCATGGGTTCAAGATACTATTTCCATGCTAGCATTTTTCCTCGGACTAGATAGCAATTTGGAAGTGGCTGCATGCCTCCTTGAAATGGTGTATAATATCCATTATGGTGTTCCACATGCCAAATATAATTTTATTGAGCACATTGTAGAATCCATGCATAAAAGAAATTTAATGATTAAAGGACTCAGTTCCACCAAGACATTTAGGTTCACAACCTACTTGTGTTATCTTTTTCTATTCAAATTCAAAGGAATGTTTTAGACCAACAAGCTTCAGATTCAGCCCTATGGAAATAGTAATCCTCAACAAAAGAAAATGGCTCCAATATATGAATGGACCACTGTTATAAGGTTGCATGATTCTCAAAGGAACTACAGTCATTTTTTAGACTACTTTTTGGCTCCATTGCATCGAGCAATTACAAATGCTCCAATGCCTAGATTGTCTATGTCATGTAGAAACTACATTCAACTAGGAAAAAAAATACAATTGGTTGATTGGTACTTATTGGAAGAATATATTGTGCTAAGATTTTATGGATCAGAAGTACAGCCATACAAACTTCCAATACATGTGACAGAAAGGCTTTTTGCTTTGGAATATGTAAGGCAGATGCAGAGTACTGATGAAATACAATTTACTAGTCAAGGGAAGAAGACCTTATTTCCTTCTTTACCTTTTCATGTGGAGGGATGACATTCAATAGAAAAGCATTTAGTGTGGCACATAATCTTTTGAATTTGTTTCATTTTGATGCTATTTGTCACTAGCAATATGATCCATGTGACACCATTAAATCAATTATTGTGCTCAATAAGAATGTTGGAAGTAGAATTCAACATCAAAGTAAACCCTTGCTTGAAAACTTGAGAAACAAGGATTCTTGGGATGAGGTCAAAGTAGCAATGGAGAAAAGTGTTGTTGAGAATGGTATTTCTTTTGAAAAATTGTTAGCAGAAATTATGGCATTGCATCGAAAGACAGTTAGGAGGTAAGACATTTTTTATGAAAAAAGTCATAAACCATCTAGTAGAGTAAAAATGTCAAATTCTCTAAAGAAGGAAGTTACAGAAAAAAATTGGTCATGATAAAAAATTACTATCTTTTGGTCTATGAGGAAGGACCTAGGTGATCCAAGAGCTCTTGTAGAGTATGGAGATAAGGAAGATCTTGAGTTTAGCAAAAATGAACAAGAAGATGAAGAAAGTGATGATGATAGGCAAGAAGAAATCCATGTCAATTTCAAACTTGGTTTAAGTGAGGCCACAAAAGAAGCATTTACTACAGGTGCGACCATAGCTAAAAAAATGGGTTATGAAGGTGGTCCTTTGGGGTCCCAAAGACAAGGCCCTTGGATGGTAATAGATGTAGAGCATAGAAAACCAGTTGATAAATCTGGGCTTGGGTTTGGAGGTGAAAAAGTAGACCTAGGGTATACAAGTCAATTTGTTAGAGCTTCAAGTTCAAATCCTCATCCTCATGGTCAAACACAATCACAACTAGGACATGCCCATGGTGGAGGGCTTAGTGCAACAGGAACTACCTCTGGTGGCAATGGTATGGGTAGTAGTACTAGTAGTGGTCAACATGTGCTACAACAGAAAATTACACACAAGAGGACAAAACAATATACCACAAAAACACCAGGCGATCAAGGCTTACAGAAGAGGCAAAGGATTTTGACAGGTCCAACTCCAAGTCACACTACCAGTGGATCCACCACAAAAGAGTTATTTCCAGGAACTCCCCCAATGCCAATTAGTATGGTTGTGACATCATTAGCAACTAAAAGTACTCCTATTCCTTCGCCATTCAAGCATTCCATTGTTCCTGCATCCTCAGGTTTTGATTACATTGAAGGGTTTAAAAAGAAATCAGAATTGAATAAAAAATAAAAGAAGCAACTAATGGAGAGTGTGTCTTCTCTAACTTCAGAGCCAGCAATAACCATGGTATTTCCCACATTTGACACAAGTAAAGAAATCATGGAGTACACATTTCTTGTTCCCACAATTCAAAACAGACCAACAAATCAGATGGCTCCATCTGAATTCCAGGTGAACAATTTTTAATTGGATTTTTTTGGACTCAGAAAAACTGACAAAATTAATGTATCAAAGAAGAACAATGAATTGGTGTACACATCATTTCTGAAGCAAGATAGAGAGAAAAATAGGTTGTAGACTCAAATTGAAAAGTTATAGGCAAACCTAGCAAATGAGAAAGCAAAGAGGAAAGCAGCAGATAACAAGAGTAATGAATTAGAAAAAAGAATTAAAAAATTTGTCTCTACATTAACAAGCAAAGAGGGTAAGCAGAATGAGATTGAGACTGCAATGAATGAACTGAAGCAAAGGCTAGATGAGAGCAACAAGAAATATGATGAGGAAAAATCCACTTTAGAAAAATTAAGACTAAGCATTGGAAATGGAAATGCATAGTGGGAACAAAAATTGGAGGAGAGAAAAAGAAATGAAAGATTAGAGGCAGAGCTAATGGAAGCAAAAAATGAAATTAAGTCTTGTCAAAATAAGTTATCTTCATTTTGTAGAGAAACAATGAGGCATATGAAACAAAAGATCTGGGATGAAATAATGCAGTGGATTGATCATTTGTGTGACATGTTTCAATTGATTGATGCTATTAGACAACATCATAAGAAGCTCAACAAATATTTAATGGAGAACAAAAATGTGTTGGCATTGGAGAAATCAACAAATCAAATTCAACAAACGGTCTACAAAGCCAGTGACAATGTTTGGAAATCAAAATGGATTACTAATCGGCTTCCTACATCAATGACGTTGTCATTTGTCATTGAAAAGTGTTTGAGAATGCGTGAAACAAAGAAATATTTGCATTTGGTTGCAGAAAAGATGAAGAAGGTGGATGAAAAGTTAAGGAACTTCACAAAGCCTGGTTTACTAGAGGCTTTTGACACAAATGAGCAATTCGTTGGATGGAATGATTTCAGAAAGAAGATGGAGGATGCAAGGAAGATTGATTTGGACCAGTTTCCTCAGAACCCAAATGTGGTGACCTATTTGGATTCCATAAACCATTGATAACCCTGAATGCAAAATTGACTGAAGAATCCAAGATAGGTTCCAATTTGAATCATGAATTGTTAACAAACCTTCAAGTCAAATAGCATTAGTTAGAACAAATGACAATTCCAACACCTGAAGAGTGAAAGTTACTAGAAAAGGTGATGCAATGATTTAACTTTTGATAATATGAGTTTCCAAGTTCCAACTCAGCTCTGTGTAGAGTTGTCTTTGAGCAATATTTTTCATTTCCAATGCCTCTATGTATTCCTTCATGTGATACAATAATAATCAATTTAAAAGCTCAAATTTAGACTTCAATAATGTGTTGATGTTCAATTATCTATATTATTTATTATATCATTTGAAGAAAAATTTTGGTAGTGGTTTCAACTTCTAAATACACTTGTTATTATGTTCATTGTTGTATATGCTAGTTAGTACTAATAATATTTTTAATATATTATTAATCTAATAAGCATTGAGTTGAGTGATGAATCACTAAGCGCATGCTCAAGTTTTACTTTTAACACAATTAAAATATGAACTATAAGGTGATTTTAATTCCAGGCATCCATAATCTTAGTGAAATTGCATTACAATTCACACATCAATACTCAATCTCCATGACTACTTAGCATATATCCACTAAACATTTATATGAATTCATGTTGTGGATTATCTATTATTGGAATTGGAGTGATGGATTTTTGGTTAGTTTCATTGCTATTAATTTTTGGTGAAGAGAGTGGTTTTGGTGCTTTTCCTAACCTTAGTCGCTAGCCCTCAGAGTTTTATAACCTTGTCGCAGAGAAAATTTTCATAACTCCCCTATTCCCCGACATGGTTGATGGTTCACTTTTTTTAGTTGCAAGTCTTTCTTGGTCATCTTTCTAGTCGGTGGGTCGAAGGTTTGGAAAACTTTTAAACTTCAGACTTTGGTTCTAAGGTTCCAAGTTTCAACGACCACATGACATTATGGACTTATCTTGCCTTTCAAAAGGCACCATCATTTGACATCTCATTGAATGCTATGTACAAACTAAAATTGAGTTGTCTTTTCAAGAATTTCCAAAAGCATGCTATGTACAAACTAATGTAAAATATAAAATATAAACTATCACAATTTCATGGAATACAACATAAAATATCATCAACTACAGTTTGACTTTGGAATATGACTCATGAAGTGCAATATAAAATAAAATATCATGAAGTGCAATGATTCACAATTTCATTGAATACAATATAAAATATCAACTACAGTATGGAATAATGGAATCTAATCCTGGGATCCATGAAGTGCAATATAAATACCTAAAATTTGATAACTCTCTTGAATCTCTTTCATTTCCCAAATGAACTCAGGGTCCTCAATTTGACGTTCGTCATCAGATAAAGTAAAAGAGTCATCTTGAATTTGATTCCAAGTCTTCTCTTCATTTTCTTCGGCCTGTGTCTCAAATTCAACATTCATTGTGTCATTTTTGTCAATGTCAGTTGTCTGAGCCCATTGCCACTACCAGTGCCACTAGTACCAAACTTTGGAATTGGAGTGTTGCACAGCCCAGCCCCTCTTCTTTCACATGTGGACCTCCAGATTACGAGTTCCCTTTCAAAAGGAAAATTTCTGACACTATACACAATTCCTTTCATCCTCAACCAATTTTCCAAATTCTTGTCCAGTTTGTTTCTTAACTTTGATTTCAAAAACCCCAATGTACTGAAAAATCTCTCATCCTCCACCGACCCCAATATCATTGTTTGACATAAATCAACAAGTTTGAAATATTCTAATATCGAACCACGCAATATTTCACTCTGACCTAAACTTGTCCAAACCTTTTTTATTGATCCCGATTTAAAGGCCTTGTCCTTGCCCATGGATTTATACTAGTCCCTCATAGCTATTGTGAAATTCCCACATTATTTTCTAAGCTTAGCTTCATCTAAAATTCCTTCTATTTTTTGCTCATCATATGTTACAGTTTTCAAAAATTGTTCGATCAAGATTTTTACCTGAGCATGAAAAAATGTGGGGTTATCTCATTTTTCCCAAAATTGAGGATACACAATACTCATGGCTTCAAGTATTTCATGTCGATGGAATCTTTCACAAATCTTTGAGGAAAGATATTTTGCAATTTCCTTCAAATTATCACCAATAAATTTAACAATGCCTTCAAAATCTTTTGCGTTAACAACTACTTCTCTAGTAGAGCACCTGGTTGTCTTACATTGGTACATTTTTAACTTATATCCATGTACACAAATGCATAATTTCCCATTTGCATTAAACTGTAAATAATTATTAGGATCATTCAAATCAGTAATTTTCTGCCACATGAAATAATTTGGGCCATCTTGTGTTAGATCTAGATATAGATGATCGAGAGCCAAGCATGTAAGTTTACGTAGATTGGAATATTCATTAATATACATAGTTTTGTCTTGGCCTTTCTTTACAAGCTCATTCATCACATCCATCATGGGGAGAAGACTAGTTAAATTCAAGAGTGTATCTATATCGCTTAACCTATGTAAGAGGTCAGGAGCTTTGTCTACTGTGTTGTGATGCTCGTACATCACTCCAATCAAAGATTGATATTCTGAAATAACTCGTTGCACTGGTCCATGTAGGGAGATCCATCTGGTATCAACATCCATGAGAAGCTTGTTTCCTGGTGTTATTCCCTCAGCAAAATTTTGAAATTCTGTGAAATGTTTAGGACTTCAGTAGAAGTATGTGTGGATCTCATAGACTAGATTTTTGACTTTTGATACTATAGGAAACTTGCTAACAATTTTGAATGCTAAATTCATTATGTGGGCCATGCAGTGAATGTCAAGCATGTATGGTGCACAAGTAGTTTGTAACTTTGTGTAAACACTAGTCCTTTGACCTTGCATCACTGCAGCTCCATCAGCTCCTACACACACCAACTTTTTCGCAATTATCAACTCATCCATACCTACAATTTCTTTCAAAGATTTTTTGACTAGTTCAAATATATTTTGCGTTGTTGATTAATTCTTCATTTTATGAACACAGAGAAGATGAGCTTTGAAAACATGTTGTACAGTATACAAATGCATATAGACCCAAGAAGTATTTTCTACCGTAATAACTTCATCTAAAGATAATGCAATGAAATTTGACTCTTTTACTTTATCCTTTAAATCTTCCTTTTCCACTGTAGCAAGATAGTTTGCCCAATCCCATCTAGCGTTTACTGACTAATGTGACAAGGGATAGTGAGAAACATTCAAATAAGATAATAAACCAGAATATTATGGGTAGTCTATCATAGGATTTCCTCTGGAAAAAATATGAAAAACAACACTCATCTTAATAGTTTTTGACAGATTTGCTTTTTCCATTTCTTTTTCCAAATTGAGCCTCAAGTGTACCTTTACATGCAACAATGTTTGACATTCTTTTTTCATGCTCTTCATAATCCGCGGCATACTTAACATGAAGACATTCTTCCTCTAATTTCCATCATATGGTTGATTCTTCCTTTTCGTCTATGATTTGTTTTTCATAAACATTACTGATATGATTTTCTATAGTTTCAATCTTTAGCTACAACATCTTGGCTCTTCCACATTTCTAACTACAAATCTTACATTTGGCCAATGTTGCCTTTTCAATATCGTTTGCATTGCCAATCCCCACTAGTACCATGAATGGATATTTTGACAACCAACCAAGTTGAAAACTCCTTGTCATTTCCCACTTGTGCCCCCTTTTTGGTTTATTTTTCCTTTTCTTGCTACCAACATCATCATCCTCATCCAAGTAAATTATCTCATTCTGGCTAACCAGGCCTAGGGTATCACTTGGAACATCTTTTGTGGTATTGTTATCCTGATTTGATACATTATTTAAATCAATGACAATCTCAACTTGACCTTCTAATGGCGGTGAGGTTTTAGGAATGCTACCAATATTTGGTGGAACAGTTGATGATGTAGCTCCATCTTGACCTAATGGATCAAAAGCTTTGGCAATTCCAAAGTAAGACTGTATGGTACATCTAAGTTTTGGGAATTTTGATGGCCTCCCAATCTCTTCACCAACCTCAGGAGTGACAAGAGTCTCTTCACCACCCTAAGGAGCCTGAGGAGCGGCAAGAGTCTCTTCACAACCTTGAGGAGTGGCAGGTGTCTGAGGAGCGGTAGAAGCCTTACCACCCTGAGGAGCAGAAAGAGTCTCTTCACCACCTTAAGGAGCGGAAGGAGTCTTAGAAGTGTTAGGAGTCTCTTCACCACCCTAAGGAGCAGCAGGAGCCTTACCCTTCCTGCTCAAGTCACTCAACATATTGATCTCTAATTCGCTTGACATATTCATCTCTCACTTCGAATAAAAACTAGAAAAAAATGTCTTCTTGTTTAAGGACAAAGAATAATAATATAGATCCCATTACCTACTCAATATCATCTTTAAGACTGAAGCAAGAATGGAAAAGAGATAAAGAAAACTTATTATTATAACTAATAACACTATGAAGAAATGATCACTCACCTTTAAGTCTACGTTTTTAGCTTTGGCTGACTTCCAAATAAATGACACTTTCGATTGTATTTATTTATGTTCATGGAATGGATTAATAATAAATCACATATAAAATTCAATACCATGGAATACAATATAAAATATTTGGCTTTTCCTAAACTTAGTTGCTAGTCCTCAGAGTTATACAACCTTGTCACGAAGTTCTAAATTTTCATAACTTCGTGATTCCCTGACTTGGTTGATGGTTCACTTTGTCGAGTTGCAAGTATTTCTTGGTCATCTTTCTACTCAGTGGGTCAGAGGTTTTGAAAACTTTGAAACTTTAGAGTTTGGTTCTAACTTCTAAGGTTCACTTTGTTGAAGCAAGAATGGAAAAGAGATAAAGAAAACTTATTATTATAACTAATAACACTATGAAGAAATGATCACTCACCTTTTAAGTCTACATTTTCGGCTTTTGCTAACTTTCGAATGGATAAGTAGAACCTCAGAATTGAACAAAATGTGTAAGAATAAATGACACTTTCGATTGTATTTATATCAATCCATGATTCCATATTTGGTGAAATCTGTAGGATTTTTAAATGGTATATTAAAATTTTGGTGAATCCTACATGCTTATACAATGATACGTTGTAATTTTCAAGGCGAAATGTGTCCTCAAATGTAATTATTTTTTAATGTTATTGGCGAAATAAGTCCTCATAAGCAATTATTTATAAATTTTAGTTGGCGAAATGGGTCTTCACAAGCAACTATTTGTAAATTTTAATTGGCGAAATGGGTCCTGATACAATGTTGTTTTAATAGTATTGGCGAATAAATAGGTGTTTTATTAAATGCTTTCAAGATTCGAAGTGAAAATATTAGTCGGTCCAATTGAAATGCATAGTTTGATAATGGTGAATTTGTTGCTTAAATATGCCTCATAAAAAAGATCATTAGCAAATGGACATGCATTAGACCTATACTTCATAAAATCCAGGCGATTTGGACACCCTTTTGGGAGCGAGAATTTTCCAATTGGCGAAGATTCGCCACTAAATTTTTCCCTGATCTTATTATATCTAGCTTAATTTGCTTCATTTAGTGCATTTTCAAAATTCAAAATTGCATTTACACCATTTCATTTCCAGATTGTTGCATAGTGTAATTAGAAAATTTCCTTGTTTAGAATCTAAAAATTGCACTTCATTCTAGGTCATTGCATTGCCTCCTTCCTTTTTGGGTTTGCACACTAAGTTTGTAAAACTTGTATTAGATTTACAACTTGATGTCCTATTAGCAATACTATTGTTAGACATAGTTCGAGGCTCATGTCATCTTGTGATATACCATTTGCCATGGATCTTGGGTTTTCTAGCTCTCTTCCTAATAGTGTTGATAATCAACCCCCTATGGATCCTAGTTTGCATACTTCAATTCCCATGACTTCATTTCCTAATTTAACCAATGTGCATGATGTTCATCTCTTGCAAGAAGATATAAAAAGTCTAGATGAAAACCTAGAAAACTTACAAGACTTTATTCTTATTAAAAGCATGGACATTAGTATGATTCCTACTTTACAAAATCTTAGGAAAGTGCTTAAAATAGGAAACAGAATACAAATTGTCAATTACCTTAGTTGTTTCCTAAATGACAACTTAAACAAGCAAGAGAGTAATAACATCCATGCCTTGGTCAACTTTATTGAAGCTAAACCTCATAAGGGCTCAACCAAAAGGCCTCTTGATATTGCTTTCTCATAAAAAGACCTACTTAAACATGCACCCAATGATCCTCTTTATATAGCCGTAACAATCAATGACAAGCCTACTAATGAGATATTAATTGACCTCGTTTATGGAGAGAATGTGATCACTGAAGAATTTCTATTCGTGCATGAACTCTATCAAGATACATATGACAAATTGAAAGCATGGATCAAGACACATAATGGTTTTTCTTGTCCTACGATGGGCTCGATAGATCTTCCTTTGAAAGTTGGACTGAAAACATTAAATGTATCATTCACCATCATCCCACAATCAGACCAATTTCATGTGAAGTTAGGATACCCATGGCTTCACTCCATGAATTTTGTCCCCTCGATTGTGCATAAATGCTTAAAGTTTACCTTTGGCAATGATATATTTACTATGCATCATAGTGGGTTTAATACTGCATCTTCTCGAGGGAACTTTTCATTGGATTTCTTTTGGCTCGAGCCTATGGAACCTATTAGACCTCATGAGGAATTCTTTTTCAAATCCTATCAAAAGTTCAAAGCAAAGCGTGTAGCAAAAGTATCCCTTCGAAACATGCCTCAACCCATGTTTGAGTCGCCTATACTTGACGAAACAATGATTGAACAGAAAGTCCTTCCGAACATCCAAGAGCAGCCTATAGAAAAACCTCCTACAATTTCCTACAAGAGACCACGATAAAACAAAAACAATTACATTGTGCATCCTAAGATAAAACAAGTTTACAAAGCTAAAGAGAAAGTGGTTGAACAACCTCATATTGTTTCTTTCGTTCCTCCCAAGGAAGAGAAGAAACCTATAGTTGACAAAATCACTCCTACACAAACATAAATTGACAATAGATTGAAATGAAACCAAAATGCTAGAGAGCATAGGCATAGACGTCGTGCTATTGCTCGTATGTTACAAGCTAAAGAAGAAAAGAACAACAAAGAAAATCCAAATATGAACTTACCTGAAGTAATGCATGTTCATTCTATACCCTCACCGCAACATAAACAAGAACCTTCAAGATACATTATCATTCGACCTCCTGTTATGATTAATCTAAATGATGACATTAACATTACAAAGATTGATGAGCAAGTGCATAATGAATTGAATACATTGTTTTCCTCTTCTATGAGATTAAATTACAAATCTCCTAAAAAGAGTGTTGACCTTGGTACTACCCCTCGTTCGGCACTTGTTGTTGTCCCTTTGGCTAGTTTTTTTCCTTTCATATGTATTGATCAAGATTGTGATGCAGATGACCTGCTATAGGTTGAATCACATGTGCCTTACTATTCTTTTGAGCTTCCTTTTCTTTTTCATGTTTCTTTATGTGATTTCATGTGTGTAATGTTCAATCCCCCAGGATGTTTCGTTTGGTGTATCTCTCTCTCTTTTTGCGCATTCTTATATATGTACCTACATTCTTCTCTATGTCGTAAACACTTTATCTTTTCCATTTGTCTTGGCTTTTCCTTTTTCAGATGACGTAAGGCGTTGAGACATTTAGGTCTCTTCCATGTTGACCCAAAAGGCTTTTTCTTTTTTTTCACTCTCTATGTGTCATTCTTCTAGTTCTATGAGTATTTTGGGAATGATTATGTTTTCAATATCTATAACAATATTGTAGCAAAGACATACTGACCCTAAATCCATAGATCCCTTATGAATTTTTGGGGGTAACCCCTCCCTCCTTTTTCATGACGTAGCTCTATTTCAGAAACATGTGACTTGGTATAGGGTTTTTCGAGGAAAGCTCTCATGTCTTAGGAGTAAACATTGGCTACTTTAAAGCAATTTCTCACAGCAATGGTGTTAGAAACCACTTTAAAGTGGGGGCATACATCAATTACATCTTTCGATATTTTGCATATTTCATGGAGTGATTTTCTTTTTCTTTTGACATACAGTCCTTTTCTTGGTGGTTTCAGTGGATTTGATGTCCTCCAAGAGCATGATATTTCTAAGCATTCAATTTCCCTAAGTGACATGAAGCGAGATGAGGCATCCCATAAGTGGCAATCTAATATTCTTGGCTTGTCCTCCCTTAGAGATATTAGGCACGATGTTCCCTAAGAAGAAGACCTTACATGAAGTGAAATCCCCTTGAACAAAAACTTCCAAACATAATATTCATAAGAATTTAGCATTATGGTGCCTTATTGAAGTTTTCAAGAGGATAACTGTGATATGGTATAGGAGGCTAATATGATTCTCTCATTTTCCACCTTTTTGGGATACTCACCTAGTGTACGGCCTGACGTTCTACTACCCCAAAGTGAGCGAGCACATGTGTGTCATTTTCATAGTGGACATCATGTTCTGCTTGTAAACGTTTTTGGATAAACAACCTAGACCTGTTCCACATCGTGTTGGACAGACTATTGAAGCTTGATCCTTTTTCTCAGACAAACAACCACATTCCACATCATGTTGGAACTGTTGAAGCTTGATCCTTTACTTTCCTTTATTTTCTTGGTCTTTGATAGTGTATGATCGAGTATCTTTTTCATTGTTGGATACATTAGTGTCTTGAATGTCTACTTTAGTGTGAGTTTTTCATGGGGGAAAACTCTCACTAAAGTGGGGGAAAAATGTAACGTAGAAAAAAGTAACCCTTTTCCACACTTAGTTTGGGAATAAATAATTAATGATAAAATAGACCTAATTGTGCCTTATTTAGGGTGTTGTAAAGTGTTTCTTTACACTTTCACACTAATCTAGGGCTTTATTAATTAATTGAGGTTAATTAGAGCTCAATTGGCCTCTTAAATTCAAATCCAAGCCTAATTTATTATATTTTATGAGGGATAAATCCTGACACTCATTAATAATGTTTAACAACACTTAATTTGGCAAGGTTTGAGTCCTAGGTTACTGAACTGGGACCCATTCACCACCTAGAAAATGGGTCCTTCCTAGGTCCTAGGACCCCTTTTTGCATGTCATTTCATGTCCCTGAAACTTGTCCTAGTTAATTGCGCTAGGACCCATTCACTCTATGGCGAATGGGACCTCCTTAACTTAGGAAACCCCTTTTTGAACATGTTTGTGGTGGGATTTTAGTGATTTTAAATCCTAGATCTGATGTTGGCTTGTGTTATTTGAATTTCAGGATTAAATCTTAAGTTAAGTATAAATACAAGGTTAATTCACATAGTTTCATCCTAGATCTTCATAAGCAATCAAGAGTAGTTTCACAAGAGCATTGTAGAGCATTCAAGAGCATTCAAGAAGGAATTCAAGGGAAGATTATCAATTTTTTATTGAAGCAATCAAAGATCTAATTCATCATACATCAAAGTCTTGCATGTTGTTGAGCTAATATGATGTTGTAACATTGGTGATCAAGTTGAAGTTTTCAAAGCCATTATCTTATGTCAAGTTCAAGATCAAGATCTACATTCATTATGGCCACTTCATGCTAAGTTTTAGATTTTCATTCCAAGTTTCAATTGAGGAAATTGGTGAGTTGTTACACATTATTGACCATTCATCTTTCCTTTATGCATTATTTCAATTCAAGTTTTAATTACCTAAATGGGGTTTGACCAAGGCAATCCCCTATCCTATAACAAACACTAATTTTTCCTTCTCCTTTGATGTGTGATTGTAGGTTTTAGGTTGAAGATCAAGTGGAGAACAAAAGTTGCAAAAGTTGTCAAGTTGCAAAAGTTGTCAAGTTGCAAAGTTGTAAAAGTTGTCATCTTCATTGCAAGATCACAGAAACTAAGATACAAAAGTTGTTTCATACTTTCGAGAGCTAAACACCTAGAGTTTGGAGTTGCGGACATTGAAGAACATAACCCAAAAATCACTTTTCCAAAACCCTAGCAGGAACCCATTTGCCACTAGGTGAATGAGTCCTCAGTGAGACCCAAAACAACACTTTTCCAACAAGGTACACATCATCTCAACATCTCAAAACCTTCCTATTTGTTGTTATAACAATTAGGATTGATTTATGATTGTTATTTATGCATTCTACCCCTCATAATTGAATGAAACGTTACTAATAAAAATTGTGGTTCATCATCTTATTGATTCATTTTGGTGAACCCATTTTTTGGTGTTTTGAAGTTAATAAAATGAATTTTACTTTTAGATAAGGAAATACTATGAACAAACAAAAAATAACATTACAACAATTCACAAAATATTATATTTTATCTTGGAAACCCCCAATGTGTAGGAAAATGAGGTTTTATGGTAATGGAAATATCCTCACTACCTTCTTGATGTCTTGGTAATATAATTACAAAAAATGAGGCTTCATCTTTCTACCCTTTAATTTTTCTTGTCTCCTCTAGTGAACAATTGGACTCTCTCTAAAATATTTTTTTATCCTCTAAGAAATCAAAATATGTTAAATAAACTCAAAACTATCTTCCCTTTTATAATTTTATTTAAATAGAAGGGTACTCTTAGGGCCTTAGAAGTATTCCCGCACACCCAAGATGTTAAAATGGTGGGTGTTCAATTTATATTCTAAATTTGAAGTGTTTGTTATTGATGGACACTACTATGGTCATGGTCCCAACTAGGATGCTACCGCAATTGTCTAAAAATTACTACTTATGAAGGTAGATCCAAAGGATCAAACACATTAATAATTCAATCATCTTCAACACATTATGTAATAATATGAGAACTGCATATATAGGATTTCTCTTATAACTACTTATGCAACCACTTACTTATTAACCCAAAACTAACATTATCAAATACTTACGTGACGAGTGCTATCATAATAGTGGTTTACAATTCCTAAGAGGAACGAATTTTAGCTAAAATCACATATTTTTAGAAAATATAATGATTTAAGCCTTAAAAAGTTCCATTTTAAGGATTCCAATTGAAGAGGGTTTGATCTAATCACCTTAGATCAAACTCCCTTGGATAGAACCTCGCTATTTTTAAACCATACCTATAAATGCATCTCCTTTACACCTATCAAAATGCTGATAAAAAATCACTTTTGATTTAGCTTTTGAGGGATCAAATGAATTCATTTAAAATTTATGTCAAATGATTATGGTATTCCTCAGAACAAGCTATCCAATGAATATAATTTTAATATGTTTTGTTTTTGTTATGTATTTTTTTTTTAAGTTTTATTAAACATAGGTTTTTCATCGAAAATGAATTTCATTGTTCTTCACATGTGGAAAAATAGAAGATTATCAAAAAAAAAATTGAAAAATATGAGTGCACCAGATATTGAAGTCCTTGATATAACAAAAAAAAATTGACATATACAAAAAAGTTACTGTATATACGGTCACCTGGTGTTAATTGTAATTGTTTGACTTTGAAACTTGATTAAGGAACAAATATTCAAAAAAACTATCTAACCAAGTGGAAGCATCTAGATATCAGTTACAAATCTAAATTTGAAAGAATTAGAATTTTATCCTTCATGGAAAAGTTATGCAATAATGATGTCACTTTTTAAAAATATTGTTTTCTAAAAAAAATTATTGGGGAGATGGAAAAAGAAGTGCAATTTGATTCCAAAAATTTTGAAAAAAATATTTTTAGAATCTACAGACAAAATTTGATGAGACTCTAGTTTGCACCATCTTCAAATTCCTCACAGTTTAGCCTCTATAGGTTCCCGAATGTGAAGATTTAGTTAAAAATAATAATTTTAGTGTCCAGTTTCGCCAAAAATTGTAAACCACTATTATGGGATCACCACCTATTTAATAAACTAATATCAACGTGCTAATTTTATTATTTACTATCTCACATACAAGATTGAACTATGTTATGCACTAAATTTTTCCTAGAATTTCCCCTTAGTTCTAACATGTGGTGAGAAAAAAATAGTCTAGAACTATATCTGCAATTGGTTTTGGTCTATCATTGCCACCATATTTTGATTTGCTACTAAGGATTGGTGGTTGGATGTCGGTCATTTGCACCATCCTCTAGGTTTTTATTTAGGTCACCTATTTCATATTCCCCTCAATTGAAAAGTCTCATTGGATGTTGATTTCCACCAATAATGTTTTCTTACACTAATGCACAACTTTCAACTTTAAAGTGCCTATCAAGCCTACCTCCAAAAATATGTTAAATTCAACTATATTTTTTACACATAAAAGATGCCACCACCACCCTTATTTCACTAGCCTCAAAGAAAAATGTGATACTTCACCCTTTTTAGCCACTCTATCATTTTTTTTTATCAATTAAGTAATGGATTCTAAACTTACCACTTTCAAAACTATACTAAACCTTACATACAAAGATGCATATATTACCTTATTACTCCAATTTTGTAACTATCTTGGGTGAGAAATAAATCGAATGTGTAAATTCTGACTCTAAGACAAGTGCTTCACCATTGTAAGCACTTGGGAGACAAAATTGGTGGCTTTTTATGAGGGAGCACGCACTTGTGATCAAACTTAATGTTTGGATCAATTAATAAGCCATGAATCCCATACCTTAAAGTTGTTGTTTTTAATTATAAATTTTAAACACTCACAACCCACATATAATAGCACAATCATTTTTACAATCTAAGTATAAGCATCTTAGAGGAAATCTACATTAGTGTTCAAAGAGTAATAAATTAATTATCAAGTTATAGATGCTCTACCATAAACAAATAATTTGCAATACTCATAAAAAGCCTCCTCAAAGAGAGCCCAAAGAGTGAAAATATAATTGACAATCTTGAAGTCTCTGATAAACGATGTCTATCTCTTCACTTTGACATTATCCTATTTTAAATGATCATAAAGTCTTGTGTCCAACGTTGTTGCACAAAAAATGGAATTATATCCTTGATCATCATAGTTTTACATAGTAATTTGAATCTTGATTAACGTATAAATCAGTAACGAAATGTATGATGTGTAATAAATTACTTAGGTCATGTGCTTTTCTAACTCAAGTCAAAGGATTAAAACACATGTCATGATCTAATTATATATTTGGCTAAGGTTTCATCTTTGTCTTTATAACAAGGGTTTCATTGTCTATTGTAATCATAATCATTTTGCATCAATTGGATTCTCAAACTTCATAACAAACCAGTTGTTTTTTTTTCTCTTTTTTGATAGAATATTTTAGTTGCAAGTGATCCTTGAAAATTGTAGGATTCAATCATCAACTCCAACATATTATAATTGATATCTATTATTATGGGTATTCACTATTAGAGTTAGTGTGGCAAGGGTTTGAGAATTGAGTTTACAAGTGCTTTTAACCACTTGATATGGATACAACCAAAATAATTTATTATATGTTTTTGAGATAAAACAAATCCTATTATAATGTAAATGGAAATGCTAATTTTAATCTAATTATAAGACAATTTTATATTACTAGAATTTCTACTTACATAAATTAGTTTTCTACTTGTATATTTATTTTTGAAAAATCTCTTTTCTCAAATTTCTCTAACATTCATGTTATTTTTCTTTCATTCATTTAAACATTTACATTTTACACATACAATAATAACATTAATATTTTATAAATTAAAAAAAACTGCAAAAATATAATGAAATCAAACTTTCTTGATATTCAAGAAGACAAGTAAAAACTTAAGTTTCAAAACTACGAATAACTTAAATTATACGCTTGAACTTCATTAATCCATAAGCTACCAATATAATTCATTACAAAATAAAGGTAATATTTAAAACACCAAGCAGTGTCAAATTGTCAATACATTTAAGTAGTAGACTAAGTGTCTATTTGAGTTGGCACGATTCAAATAGACAAACTACTTGGACAAATGTTAGCAGAAGTAAAATAACGGCCAAAAGAGAGAGAAACAACCATGGCGTTGAACAATGAGCCATAATAAATTGAGCCCATAGCACTTTCCGCCACTTTTTGCGATAATGTTCTATGGATGAGACAGCGTCGTCAATAGGGGTGTACCTAGGCACTTCTGGGGATGTCACCATAGAATTCCAAAGTTGAGCAGTCTCCTCGTCACTTCCAAGCTTGTTGGCGATGATGTCCTCTCGTCTCAAGATACCCACGTCTTCACTGGTGTTAATTAAATCATTCATTAGAATGGCGTACCTTGTAATGGGCTTTTCCTCTTCTTGGGAGCAGAATTCCAAAGCAGTCAGATTTCTGAGAATCACTTCCGATCTGTTATCTACTTTAAATTGAGGCAAATAAAGTGTGGAGTTACTCTCCTTGAACATAATATGACTAATTCCTTTTTCACCTTCCAATTTCTTGAATTTCACTCCTACTCCTTTTAGTTCCTCTACGGTTGGAGCATGTTCCCGTATCTCCCATTTAGGGGATACGTATTTCTGAATGGCAAATATGATGAACATGATGAAAAGAACTGGGGACAAAACTAGTAGGATTATCCCGTATACTAATCCACTAAATAGCTCTTTTATAGATTGACAATCAAATTCCGGGCGTATAGACGGAAGAACAGAAGCTGCAATCGCGACTGTAATCAAGCCTCTCCTGGGGCCTCGTTGCCTGTCAACAATGTAGTCATGAAGCAATTGCAAGAGATGAGATTCTTTCTTGTACACCCGACGATTGAACACATGATATGCTACTTCGATGGGGGATAAGTTTTTCAGTGCCGACTCCAACCATTCCATGATGTCAGGCCTGATTTCTTCCAAAGCCCAGAATGGTAGTTGATTTTCCATCTTCAGCATATCTTTCACAATTTCTGTCAACAGAGGATGATGCTGTTTCCAGCTAAGAGTACGACAGATGGAAGCCGAGACGCTTTTCTCTGCATCTTCACCTCCTTGGAATATTTCGAGGACTTGTAGAACAAAACAAGCATCCCTCTCTATCATCCACGCACACACTTCACCGGTAAATTCAAACTCTCTAGCATAGCTTTCCTTTATCTTTTCCTCTTTCTCCTTGAAACTTTCCATCACCCCTATTAAGCCTCTTTCATTTTTAACATAGCTTTTCTTCTTCTTTTTCTCTCGGATCTCATGCAGATTAGAACTCTCCACCTTTTCTGATGATTGTAAGCCACTTTTGATTTTGTGGTGCACTTTTCTTGCCACTTCTGACTTAAGAAGTTCCATCTCATCATCCAGTTTCTCCTTTTTAGTGAAATGGTAAGGACCCAAGAAAATGACTTGAGGAAGATAGAACACCTCAGTGTCTGAACTCAACAGACACTTTCGAACGGTATGAATGAGACCAGTGGAGGATTTATCTGGTCTGCTTTTGCCCTCTAAACTTTTTTCAACTTCAACAACCCACGAGTCTTTTTGGGCCATATTTTCAAATCTTCAACACACCCCAACGAGATCTAAGTATGCCTACACAGAAATATTTAGCTATGCTAACTAAAGAAATCCGTTCTAGACTCTTCACAATATAATGAATGTTTGCTTTCCTTGTCTCTGCAGGATGCTCGTGGAAGGGGAATCTCCACGCCGGATCACACACTCTTTATCTAAGGGCAGCAGCTATCCAGCTCCACAGATGCACAGGGGCATGAATCACACACTCCTTATCTAAGGGCAGTGGCTATCCAGCCCCACAGATGCACAGGGGCATGGATCACACACTACTTATCTAAGGGCAGCCGCATCATGCCCCATAGAATACTGAAGTTGAAGTTGTACAAATTTATACTTAAAAACATCGTATAATTTGTTGTACATGCCCTCCGAGATCTGATTGAATATTTTCACCTTACACGGTTGGAAATTTGCGTCACGGCCTGGTCAGTGTAATCTCACATCAATTAACTCAGGGTCATTTCAGGCTTACGATGGGGTCCCATGCATAGGATCACTAGCACTATTTATTTATAATTTTAAATTTCTCATTTTCAGTAATTTTAAAAATCTAGGAGAGAGCATTTAGTAGTGAGTATGTTTAATAGTTATAGTATTCATTGATTTAATGTTCAATATTTTTGATAATATAGTACTAGTCAATGTAATTTTAAAAATAGCAGTGTTGAGCATGAGTACCAATAATTGAATGAAATGTATTTCTTATATCTAAAAGCAACAAATCATATGATGCCATATCAATGCAACAATAAAGCACTACTGTCTAACACTGTTTTTGGACTTTTTTGGACACCTCAAAAAAAACATGTTGATATGACATCATAGTTGATGATGTGGACTTGAAACCTTAGTTATAAGCCAAGGACTTGCCAAATAAGTTGTTAATAGGCATAATTAATAGGTATAATTTTTCCACTATCCCTAGAGAATAGTAAGAGTGCTTTTGGGTTTAAACTATATATGCCTTTTTTGAATTGACATTTTGAATCACTTAGTGATCCATCATCAGAAAGAGGATAGTAAGGAATAGAATTGCAGAATTGACCTTAAGAAGAGTTGTGGTGTAAGAGGGGGGATGGGGGAGAACGAAAAAAAAATGTAAGAGCTATAAAAAATTAAGAGTGATTTGAAATTACCACAAAAAAAATTGAGATACAGTAAGCCTAATCAACTACATGATCCTCTCCCCTATACATTGAATTTAACTAAGATATTGTTTGTGCTTTGTGCTTTCCTTGTTTGTGCAAGATGTTTGTAGAGAGGGAGTCTTCATGCTAGATCCCACACTGCTTACCTATCTCATGAAAGAAAAGAGACTAAAGTTGTGCAAATTTCCAATCAAAAAATACTGCACAGTACATTGTGCATGCCTCCAAGATCTAATTGAATCTAAACCTTACATGTTAGGAAATTTGCCCCATAGGTTGGTAGATGGAATCTCACATCAATCTTGATTTTACTCAAGGTCATTTTAGGCTTGCGATGTGGTCCCATGCAAGATCACTAACACTATTTATTTTAATTTATGATTTAAAATCTCCCACCTTCGGTAACTTCATACCAAAAATGAATTTAAGGATCTATACGTCAAATTTAACTAGCATATTGTTTACACATAAGAGATGCCACCACCACCCTTATTTCACCAACTTCAAAGAAATAAATGTAAGACTCCACCATTTTTACCTAATTAACAAAGAATTTGAACTCTAAAATTTCTCACTTTTAAACCTTTTATATAAAGATGCATAAATTGTCTTATTACTCTAATTGTGTAACTGTTTTATGTGAGCAACAAATTAAATGTGGCAATTATGACTCTAAGTCAAGCATTTCACCATCATAAACATTTGAGAGACAAACTTAATGGTTGTTTCTAAGGGAGTGTGTTGGTGATCAAACTCGTTATTTAGATCAATTAATAAGCCATGCATCCTTGCCTTAAAACTATTGTTTTTATTAGAAATTCTCAATATTCACAATCCACATACAAAAGTAATCATTTACAATCTAAGAAAAAGCATCTCAAAGTAAGTCTACATCAACATAGAAAGAGTAATATATTAATTATCAATCTTAAATACAATCTAACATGACATGCATCTATTTAAACCCAATTTGACTATGTCCAATTGTGCTTGAATGCTAGACCCCTTATGCCTTTTGGCTTTATTATGTCCATCATAGATAATTAATATGAGATGATTCCTAATGGATATCCTTTGGTCAAGTTTTCCTAAGTGTTCTCCCTCTTCATCCCCCATGTGTCTATCATATGTTAGAAGTTGCAAAGATCCCAAAAATAAATGTGTGGGGGGTATTATGTAACATGTTCAAATTTTTAAAAGATTGTGTTATCTATTAGTGTTTTGGGGTTTTTCATCTTAGCATACATTTTTCTCAACCCTTGCCTTTATCCCCTTTCTTATTGAGATTTTAGAGTTGTCCTTCCTAACATCCCTTTCCTCCAACCCTCACTCTTTCCCTCATCTTTGTGGGAGTTTTGTAACTTTTCTTAGCAACATTTTTTTTGTTAGAACCCCTACAGTCTAACACTTTATACCAAGTCATTTTCTTATCCACATCCCTTGTTGCATGAGACATGGTGTATCACCAATCCTTGATTCCTAATCCTTTTCATTATGAATTTTTGAGAATTGTAAATTTAGAAATCCCTTTACGTAAATACTATATGGCATTGATTTCTTAGTATCCTTGATCCTTGATACTTCCTTCACATATCCTTTTAGAGCTAGAGATGCAAGGCTACCCTTACCTATTTCCTTTGAGCATAAAATATTACATACTCTCAAGATCCTTGATCACTACAAGTAGTATGGGTAATGAGGCATCCTTGACCTTAAATGCCCCAATCTAACACACTTAGGACAAAACTTGACCAAACATTTTTTTTTTTAAATGATAACAGCAACAATCAAGATGTGACAACATATCTCACTAGCACAACAAAGTGTACACAAGTATCATGTGAGATAAAATAACACAATAAGGTGGAACCAATGCAAGACTATGGGAGAGGGGACCATAATGGAGCACCCTAACTTTGCATTTCTTAAGATCCTACGTGAAAATTTCAAATCACTCCCAATTTTGTACAACAATTTATTTAGAAACTCATGTGCTTCTATATTTTGTTTTAGGGACACATCATCAAATATGATGCCACATCAGCATGCTTTTTGTTGAGGTATCCAAAAAGGTCCCAAAAAAAGTGAGACCGATAGTGGTGCACTAAGTCATGTTTTATTGGTGCACTAATGTGGCATCACATGATTTCTTACTTTGTGTACTTTATGGATAAAAAGTGTTTTGCAATTGGATATTAAAGTGTTCCACTATGGAGCCCACTAAGGACTACTTCTATCCCCACTATTGGACCCTACTCCATTATGGCCCCTCTCCCCTAATCATAAGACAAAATCACTCCAATGAACTTATAAAAGAGGAAGATGAAACTCAAACAATGATTGAATACAAACCCATGATCATGTTCTTTAAACAAAACCACACCAGAAAAGGATGGGGGAATCATCCACCTTGAACCCACCCAAAATAAACTCTCACAATTCAAACAAAATCCAGAAAAACCCAAACATATGGTGGAATAACTAGGAGCTAATGCCAGTCGACTAGAAGACACAACCATTATTGTTTTTTTTTCAATTTCGAGCACACCTCCAAACCCACATTTTCCTACTTTCTGTAGAGTTTGTTCCATATGCTTTGATATGTCTCCATACCCTTTTCGAAATCCCATTTTTACAGTGGCATGGTCGATGCAGACAAATATTGTGAAATTTTTCCTTACACCATTCAATTGCATTTGCTAGAAAGTTTCACGTGCCCTGCTCAGAACAAAGGAAATTCATGTGCCTTGTTAGTGCAGGTACATTCTGCATACCCTATTCCAAAGGGCATAAGGATGCTAGGGGAGAGGACCTAGTAGTTGTGCACCCTAACTTCGCACTTCTATTATCCTACGTGGAAATTTCAAATCACTCCCAATTTTTTACAGCAACTTACTTGGAAAGTCCCCTACTTATAACTAAGGTTTCAAGGCCACATCAGCATGCTTTTTGTCAAAGTGTCCAAAAAGGCCCCAAAAAAAAGTGAGACCAATACTTGTGCATTCACAGCATGTTTTATTGAGTGCTAATATGGAATCACATGATTGGTTGCTTTTTAGATCAAAGGAATATATTTTGTTTAATTATGGGTAGTCATCATCAACACTAACAACTTTAAAGTCACAACTATTGGTCCAATATTGATAAAAATATTGGGCATTATATAAACAACTACTATCATAACTATTGAAACATGCTGAAGTACTGGTTCCTCTCCCCTATTAAAAGTTGTGGAATTTGGCTTTACAAGTGCAGTCATTTATTTTTATTTTTTTAATTTCTAAAGCCCATTCAACAAATCCATTTTGTGCATATCTTGCAATCATACAGTCAATAATAATAGATCTTTGAGGCATTCTCGTAGTACTATTAACTTGAATAAGTGTTAGGATTTGTAGTATAGTGAAAACCTAAGATTTTAGTTTTTCTGCATTGAAATCTCACCTGTAATACTACTTTGGAAGGGTGAAAATTTGCTAGTTTGAGATTATTAAGTCTAAATATGTTTGGAAGAGTGAAATTCTAATTTTTTATATTTTAAAAGTTGACATTATTGATTGTTATTATATAGGAAGAGTACAAATTTGAAAATTATATTTGAAGAACCTAGTTTTAATTATGCTTGTTGCAATTTATATTTATGGTTTGAAAATTTTAACTTTGATCACACTTTGGAAGACTAAAATTAATTTTGATCACATTATGTTTCAGTTGAGTGAGTCTAATATTTTTATTCTAGATGGACCATTTAATTGTGATTATGCTTGACAAGAATAAACGATTAGGAATCATCTTTTTAGATCAAAAATTTAAACTCACATTGTGCTTTAGAAGTTTGAAATCTATTATTTATATCTATAGCTAAAAAAATTTAACTTTAATTGATCTTCCTTGAAATCTATTATTTATATCTATAACTGAACAAATTTAACTTTAGTTAATCATTGGAAGAGTAAAAATTTGCATTTCTAGCTCTAGATTTTAACTATAATTACAATTCATTGGTCTATTACCTGAATTTTCTTTGTAATTGTTGGCCCTAAGATTTCAACCTTCATAATTGGCTTATGGTATTGTGGAAATTAACTATAATTGTGCTTTGGAAAGTGAAAACCTAAGGCTCATTTATCTAGTTTAAGAATTTGAATTTTTATTCTAAGAATTTTGCCATAATTGTGCTTTAGAAGAGTGAAAGTCCAATATAGAATTGAAGAATATAACTGTAGTTCTGCATTGGAAAGTGAAAACCTAAAGACAATAGCGACGTAGCATCTACCATGTTGTTCTTCTTGATGTTATTGCCTTAGTCAAGAGAATTTTGCAAATACTTTGCAAAATAGGGGCTATGAACTGAGGTGAGCATGTGGTATGGAGTTTATATAGAGAGGATGATTGAGAAAATGCATCGCAATATGACTGTGGAAAGTTTTCTTACGCTAAGAAAAACAACTTT
The DNA here is from genome assembly GCA_007258455.2 of Sequoia sempervirens. NCBI lineage: Eukaryota > Viridiplantae > Streptophyta > Pinopsida > Cupressales > Cupressaceae > Sequoia > Sequoia sempervirens. The sequence goes on from VDFB02109042.1 coordinate 462,466, forward strand.
CAATCAATTGAAACATTCCTTGATTCATGCCTCGAGACACATTTGAACTTACAACTAATATTTTCGTTTAAAATGTTGCAAAAATCTTGTCTCAAGCTCAAGAATATAGTAGCTCTAAAATCCTCATTTATTGTGAATAGATTGAAGCAACATCTCTAGTGAGATGGTTTTGGTTCATATCAATTTTTTACTAATTCTACTTTGGTAGGGTTCCATAATATTTTTCTTGCAAACTCTACCCTTTTTCCTTGTTGCCATTGTTGACAAGTACATCATAATTTGTGCAGAATCTTGAGTGAATCTCTTCTACATGGTATCACTAAGTTATTTTTCTTTTTTCTCTTTTCTTGGGAATTTGTATGCGCTAGATCATTTATTGTTGTGTACTATTTCATTCTAAAACAACTTTATTGTTATCTATTAAATGAAGTTGTTGGTTATGTGTTTTTATTGATGGTTGTTTTAAGTTTTTGTTTATTTTGTTTTCCTTGTTCTTATGATTGTTGTCGATGCAATAGAGATATTTTCACATAGAGTGATTAGTAGAGATCAAACCATCTTCAAATATTGAAATTATTACATTATTTTCATAAACTTTATATATTGTATAACATATTTTTTCATGGTTTTGTGTCATTATACTAGCCATTGTACTTTAAAGACCAAACATGATAAGGAAAGTGATTGGTGTGACACAAAAATGACTAAAATTTTAAAAGATTGTGTTTTAAAAATAAATGTCAAACAACTTGGTTTTTCAGATGGGTGCATCCTCTCACATGGTTGGTTACTTGGTTAGGACTCAATGGTAAAATTAGGTGCCAACATGCTTTTGATATTATTATATTCTTTTTTTGAAATCACATGTGTATGCTACTTCAACAAAAATAATAATGATAACTAGTATTCCTTTGAATTTTTTATTGGTGCATCCCTTGCACCTCCTAAAGTTCCAAGTGCAAGTTTATGATTTAAAATCCCTCACCTTCAGTAGCTTATACCAAAAATGAATTTAAGGATATATATGTCAAATTTAAATAGGATATTGTTTATGCATAAAAGATTCCACCACTACCCTTATTGCACCAACTTTAAGGAAATAAATGTGGGACTCCATTGTTTTAACTAATTAAAAAATACTTTGAACTCCAAACTTCTCACTTTAAAAATTATAATTAAACCTTCTATACAAAGATACATGTAAATTATCTTACTACTCCAATTTTGTAACTAGTTTGTGTGAGCAAAAAATTAAATGTGGAATTATGACTCTAAGCCAAATGCTTCACCATTATAAACATTTGATAGACAAACTCAATGACCTTGTTTCTAAGGGAATGCATTGGTGATCAAACTCATTATTTAGATCAATTAATAAGCCATGCATCCCTGCATTAAAACTATTGTTTTTTATTAGAAGGTTTCAATATTTGCAATTCACATACAATGGTAATCATTTACAATCTAAGCAAAATCATCTCAATGTAAGTTTCATCAACATAGAAATAGTAATACATTAATTATCATTCTTAAGATACTCCAACACAACTTGCATCTATTAGCACTCAAATTGATTATGTCCAATTGTGCTTGAATCCTAGATTCCTTTATGCATTTTGACTTTATTGTGTCCATCATCAATAACTAATATGAGATGATTCCTAATGGACATCCTTTGGTCAAGTTTTCCTAAGTGTTCCCCCTTTTCATCTCCCATGTGCCTATCATGTGTTAGAAGTTGCAAAGGTCCCAAAAAAATTCTATTTTTGGAGGTATTATGTTCAATTTTTTAAGGACCCTACTATGTGTTAGATTTTTGGGGTTTTCCATCTTAGCATACCTTTTCTCGAACCTCATATTTATCCCCTTTCTTGTTGAGATTTTGGATTTTTCATTCCCAACATCCCTTTCCTCCAACCCTCACTCTTTCCCTTATCTTTCTTGGAGTTTTGTACTTTTTCTTAACATATTTTTTGTTAGAACCCCTACAATTTGACACTTTACACCAAGTATCTTCTTAGCCGCATCCCTTGTCACATGAGGCATGGTCTATCACCAATCCCTAATTCTTAATCATTTTCACTATGTATTTTTTAGATTCATAACTTTAGAAATCCCTTTACCTACATACTATATGGCATTGATTCCTCAGTATCCTTGATCCCTAGTACTTCCTTCACATATCCTTTTACAGCTAAACATGCAATGGTACCCTTATTTTTTTCTTTGAGCATGAAGTATTCCATACTCTCAATCCTTGATCAATAACAAGTGGTATGGGTATGAGGCATCCTCGACTTGTAATGCCCCAAGCCAACACACCTAGGACAAAACTTGACCGAACGTTTCTTTTTTCAAATACAACACCAACAACCAAGATGCAACAACATGTCACACTAGCACAAAAAAGTGTGCACAAGCATCATGTGAGATATAATGACACAAGGATGAAAACAAAAACAACCTCACCATTTCTATAAGCAAGGTGGAACCAACAAAAGGCTTACTAAATGTGGGGAAAAAATCACTATGATGATATTACAAGAGGGGACGACGAAACCTAAATGATGACCGGGTATAAACCCATGATCGCATTCTCTCATAACACCACGTGCAATGGAATGATGGGGGAATCATCCACCTTGAACCCACCCAAAGAAAATCTCACAACTCAACAAACTCCATGAAAACCCACACATATGGTGAAATGACTAGGAGCTAATGCCACTCAACTAGAAGACACGACCATCTGTTTTTGGAACAAGGAGTGGGATGAGGGTACATTCACCTCCAATACACTTAACAAAAACCTTAAACAAAACCTAAACACAATTTCAAACCTTAATAAGATATTTCCTTACTAGGAGGTATAAACCTTTCACCAACTAGAACAATAATGAGTCACTTTCAAGCAACAACATGCTCCCAAATAAAAGAGGTGCCATAGAACTCAAGGTATGACACTTGTTGATGAAACAAAAACATGGTCCAAAGACTCTCTAGGCTAGGGAAAACAACCTTCATTTATATATTTTCCTTGATAAATGGTCAAAAGGCCAAATAAATGACAAAATGATGAAATGGGGCACTAGAGGACACTAGCATGAGTGTTCAAGTGTTTATGTCTAGTGTTGGAGTCCCAATCTAGCACTGGAGTCCCTACCAAGCAACTCCTTCCTAGTGCTATAGTCCTTCTAGCCTTGTAGTCTTGGTTCTAGCACTGTTTTATTGACTAGTGAGCAAACCCAAACTCATTTTGGTCCTCATTGTAAGAAAAACCCTCATGGACTACAAGAAAGGATCCCTAACAAAAAATGGACTCTTACAATGTTGAAAACGATCGAGGATTTGAGAAGGTCCTAGAAACTCAAAGTCACCTCACATTATCCTATGAAGATCACTCCCAAGGGCTAGAGACACTGTAAGAGGCTTCAACATGAGGCCAATGACACAAGCAGTGAAGGGGGAACATGTCTAACACATCCTGACCCCACCAAGATCACTCACAAAACCCTAAATGGCCCCTCAATGAGGAAGTTCTCAATGACACACTATGCATTCATAAGAGAGCTAAAGACTCCAAGAAAAACAACATGCTTTCTAACTTAGAATTCATTTTAAGCCCAAACTTTAAAGATGCTTTATTTTCATTTTAACCAACATAACATTAAACTAAAAGAACATCCAAAATAACATGTGTGTTAGACTACAATGCCAAAACACAGAAAAGTATACAACCACCAATCATTCCATCCACTTAAGGAGGTTCAAAATAACATATTAAAATTGAGATGAGGACTCAAATTTCCTTCAAATACATTTTACAAAATAGGCAATAGTAAAATAAATGAAGAAAACCTTTGCCAACTAGATCACAATCTTGGAGCTCTTACCAAGATCCTCAAACCACAACCATGGTTTTGACGCAACCCAACCTTGTGGAAACCTTAGGTTCACTCCCACCATGTTAGTAGATAGTCACATGAACCACAAGCACACTCACACCAAACACAATGGGAGAGGGCTTGTGCACATGAAATACACAAAGCATACACATCATGCAACATCACTTAATCAACATAATAAGATGGATCCAATAATACAATGCTCATTGGAAAAAATCACCAATGGCACAAACATAACATCCTCATTAGGCACACACACTAATGACATAGAAAAAACACATGCATTGTATACGCACACCAATAGAAAATGATAAGATGCTAGAGAGGAGGTATGGAGTGTCATCACAATGCTCAAAGGGATGGCTAAGTGGAGTTGGGTATGAATCAAATTTCTCATGTAAGGAACCTAACTTGAGTGTACCAGTTCTCCCAAAGTAGGCATGCCTTCTATGCTCATACCAAGCCTATACAAGTGCTTTGGCTATGTCATAGGCACCATTATCTTGATTAATTTTATTACCCAAATATGTTTAATTATCACTTATTAAAGAAAATATTTCTTATCATATCCTTGAGCCCATTTGTGCCCCAACTAACATCAAGAGCCACTCCAATGATTCTCTAGAACCTTCATCATAGGTTCATCATGACTCATTACAATTGAGTGTGACATAGAAAACAAGGCACAAAAATTTAGCTCACAAAATTTAAAACAAGATCTCAAGTGGATCCTTATAAGAATCCATGCGGGAGTCATATTTCCCTCCATTCCAAAACATCCAAAAAAAACCTTGTAAATATAGTGTAGAAAAATGTACTCCTTTACATTTCCACACTATGTTTGCATCCCCTTAATTAATTAGATTTAATTAAGCTTTTAATTACCTAAATTATGTATTCCTAAGCCTTATTATTCCCATTTTCTGAAAGGGAAACCAACATTAAACAAATGCTAACATTATTTTAAACACCTTGGAAATTGTGTCCTAGATTTAGGTCCCATGACCCATTCGCCAAAGACCCAATTTTTAATATTTTTTTGGTGGCATTTTAATGATTCAAATTCAAGTTTCAAATGTCAGCTTATGAAATCTATTTTTTGAGAAACTAGATAAACACATATAAATACATAGTTATTTTATCAATTCAAATTAAAAATTGGGAAAACGGGTCCTCCTTAAGTGCCAAGACCCAATTTTTAATATGTTTTTGGCAGCATTTTAATGATTCAAATTCAAGTTTCAAATTTTGGCTTACGAAATCTAATTTTCAAGAAACTATATAAACACCTATAAATACATAGTTATTTTTTCAATTCAAACTTAACATACTTCAAGCATTCCAAGAGAAAATATTATTGTCAAGAGCATTAAAGAGCAGATTTATTAAGCATCTACAACAACAATCAAAATCATATCATCATGTCAAAGTTATGTGTGTTCATGTTATGTTTTGGAGCTAACATTGTGATGTAGGTTTCAAGCATTCAAGTGTCAATTCAAGCAATTATTCAAGCCAATTCATGCAAGATCCAATCCTTAGAGAGATATGTTAGACTTCAGTCCTCTATGGTGAGTTGTGACAAATTTATTCATTCATTAATCCTTGCCATTTTTCATTATCTTTTATCATCAAGGTTTAATTACCAAAATGGGGTTTGACCAAGGCAAACCCTTATTCACATAGAAAACAAACAGTTTTCCCTCTCTTTGTGTGTGCAGACTTTTAGGTGAAGAAGGATTGAAATTGAATCAAAAAAGCAATTTTACAAAGTTGTCAAAGTCATCATCAAAGTTGTCAAGCCACAGAAACTCGCCTATAAAATTTATTTCCAACTTTCTAATAGTGGAATCCAAAGTAATCGGGAGATAAGATCTGGGATCAAAGGACTATGAAATCAAACTTTGGACCCCTATACAGAGACCCATTCGCCCTAGGGTGAATCTGTCCTTGTAGGACAGTCATTAACCACTTTTGGAGCCAAGTACACATCATTCTCACCTTCTTAGATCTGCCTGTAGCTTGTTTTTTTTTGTGTTATCCTTTATTTCTGCATTTCAATTTTTGCATTGCATAATTGAGTTCATTAGGCATTTTATTTTCATCTCCCAAAAGTGCATTTCAGCCATTTTATGTCATAAGGAAAAATTGGAGATCCTCCCTCCCAATAGGGTTGACTCACCTCAAGGTCGAAAGTCAATTCTATCCTTGGGAGAGATCTTTTTTTCCATATGAAACTAGGAAAAGTGAAGGTGTCCTAGACCATAATTTCATTTTGGTGAACCCCTTTATTCCCCCTCTTCTATTTTTTGATGTTTCAGTCAGTTAAAAAAAATTCAAATTAATTTACATGTAAAAACTATAAATTTCATGAAGACTTCATTAATGAAGCTTAAATTTTCTATTTTTCTAAAACTAAAATTTTCAAAACATGAAAGTTTCCCTTTTCATTCAAATATGAACAACACTTGATTTATGCAATAAAATTAAATCTTTGTGCATTTTGAAAAAAATGAGCATTAAATGAGGGTATAAAATGGCCAAAACAAAAAATTTAAATTTTAAATTAAATATACACTAATTACATAAATTAGAAACCATTGGGAAAGTATGCTTCCTTAAGGGTGAGCATTGCATCCAAAACAAGAAACATCAATGAAATGAGAAGGAATGATCAATTACCTTAAAATCAAAAGCATACAAAAATAATGAAAACATGAAATTTTATTGGATTGGAGAGGGGAAGATCACGTTGTTGGAAAAATAAGGACACACACTGAGAGGGGGGTGAATCAATTGTGACAGAAAATTAAACTTTTCTTACTCAACTCAACTTAATCTCAGATCTAATGAATAAGCAATTAACCACAAATAATTAACAAATCAGAGAGACAAATAACACCAAGATTTTTTTACGTGGAAACCCTGTTAGGGGAAAAACCACGGTGGATGTTAGTCCACAAGATTATACTCTATTAAAAGTATAAAGAGAAATAATAAGGGGAATGCACATGCATTCAGGCACACTACCTGGAGCTCACTGCTCAAATACAAAAGAGGACTCACTATCCAACAATACAGAAATATGGATTAGATCCACAGAGTATGAACTGAAAGAATAGCTTCTACACAAGCCTAATAACAGTTCCAATTAAGCTCAAAAAACCTTCACACTTTCCTCAATCTTCTTCACTCTCTGCTCAGTAATCAAATGATAGAAACACTATTTGCACATTTACACTTTCTCTGGCATACATTCACACTTATGCACATGCTAAATTTTCTCAACCAATCACTCTTATATATCCGCTTCATGGGATTTCATCACATCTTAGTCGGCTAGAAAAATAAAACATATTTTCAATGTCAGCCCAAATTTATAATTAAATTTCCAATGCAAAACCACCAAGGTTGGACACAACATAGTGGAGACCCAAATTAATATCTCCAACACAAAATGACTTTAATTAATTTCTCCACGAAGATCCACAACACGCTACCACCAACATGTCGGCCAAGAACATGAAAAATTGAGCATGCGTAAGAAAAGATCTTCAACCACGAGCTCTCCAAGTAATGTGGACATACCACAAAGATAGAGAATGATCTATAGACATTTGAGAACACCAAGAAACAATAGAGAAGCATCTGCAACAACTGAGATTACCAGAATCACACAATCTTCATTCAGGAACAATGACAGCGACCACAGAAACACTGTCAGACCACAACACACTCAAAACTTCACGCAGACCTCTAAAACTTCCAATAGATGATCTAGAAACATTCAACAATAAACCCTTTAATCCACATTATCTATTCTTCAACGTATAGAACAAAGCACCTTCATAACCTGCATAGTTCCAATGGGAACCTAGAACACTTCCTTTTACAATTTTCTCCATATCCTCGACATTTACAGCCTCTAGTACACCAAATGCTAATAGTGTTGACATCAATGACAACCACATATCAGCGACCATATCCACAGCATCCAACAATCTCCCCCTCTGGCATTGATGGCAACACATGATGTGAAAAATACCATCAACCCAACACACTGACTTCTTCTGCACTTCTCCTCTTGAAAGGATTTTTCACATTACTCTTCTCCCCCTTTGACATCAACGGAAAAGGTAACAATGAACTTTCCAAATACACGCTTTGAACCACATATCTACACATCTGACTACTCTCCCTGAGTAGCAATCATAGTGTAGACATCCAAATTTGGACACTTAATTTATCCAAATTTATCACTTTTCGTCTAAACATCCTCTTATCCGAGTTAATTAAGTAATATTACTATTATTTAATTAATATCTTTAATTCTGCCAAATCCCTAAGGTATTTAATTAATAATTAAATACCTTACCCTCCTTAATCCTCCTTTCATCAAATAAATTAAATAAATAATACATTTATTTAATTTCTCACATGTCATTTTCATCTAATCCTAATCCATCTCTTAATCTCTTCATTAAGAATGTGCACATGCCTAATCCTTGATTAGAATGTGTCACATCCTCCAACTTTTGCAAGTTGGCTTCTAATCCACATTAACCCCTAATTATCCTCTAATTACTGATTAATTAATCTTAATCAGTACCTTGGTCAACTCTCCCCATTCCCCAAGGAATTTTTAATTCCTTTTTATTCTATCCTAGATTCCCCTCCTTTATATGTGAATTTTTAATTCACATTCCATCCTTCCAAGGCTTCTAGAACCTTGGACTTGTCACAATCTCCACATGTGACCAAGTCCCACCTTTTGGAGCCCACCTTTTATCCTCTAGATCCTCCTAGGAATGTGAATTTTTAATTCACATTTATATCCCCAACCACCTTTCCTTTTCCCATGTAGATTTTTGAGGAATTCTAAAATTCCTCAAAAGTCCCTTTCACTCCCACTTGGGGACAAGGAATCCCTTTTTGAGGAAATCCTCTCACTCCCCAAGGTGCTTGGAAGGTACTTGTCCTTCCTCCACCTCATGTACCTTTTTGACAAGTCACCTCCATCTCATATCCCCTTGGCCACTTCACCCTCCACATGTCAAGATGTGAGGGCTTGTGGGTTCTCAACCCACCATAGCCCTTCATCTTGACCTTGTTGGATCAATCTTGACCATTGAATTCTCTAGAGAATTCAAATTCTCCTATAAATCCCCCCTCCTCAAGGGCATTTGGGAGGACTTTGTATTTTCATAACTACATGCTGCCAATTTACATCCTCAATCCTTTGCCATCATTTATCCATCTCTTTTAATCATCTTGCACATTGAATCTTGCATTTAGTCATTCAAGCAATCATCTAAGGAGCACACAAATCATTCCAAGCAAGGGCCAATCAAAGAGATATCAACAGTGAGGAAGGTAAAACTATTTGTGTCTTGTGTTATCTATTTTCCTTCTCATTTTTTTACTCTTTTTTGGCTAATCTTGAGGTGTCCTTGGTCTTTTATCACTTGCATTTCTTAGTTATTTTGCACACTAGAGTAGGATAAAATTCTTAGGTTCACACACAGAAACATCAACCGGATCAGAATATAGCAATGAAGTTCACAGATTGATGCAAGCAAATGCATCTTTTAGTTCTTATAAGGAGAGGTGATTACCCCTAGCATTCCTCTGAGATACTCAAAAGTATCCTTTATCAATGGTTTAGTAAATATATATGCAATTTGTTCTTTGGTAGGCACATACTCCAGTCTGACTTCTTTCTCATTCACTTTCTCCCTCAAGAAAGGAAACTTGATTGATATATGTTTAATCTTAGAATGCAGCACCGGATTCCTTGAGATATTTATTGCACTTGAATTGTCACAGTATATAGCAATAGGTTCTTCATATACCACCCTAATATCTCTTAGCATCTATTGAGGGGTCCAAGGAGCAAATAACTATCCTTTAATACCATGCTCTTCACAATAAGAGTTGAACTCCTTGGAAATAAATTCACCACCTCTGTCGGATCTCAAGCACTTGATTTTTAGACCTTTCTCATTTTCTGCTATAGCCTTGAAACTTTTGAACTTCTCCAATGCTTCACATTTTTCTTTTAAAAAGGAAACCCAAATCATTCTAGAGTAATCATCAATAACCAACATAAAATACCTTTCTCCATGAATACTTCTGACTCTAGAGGGACCACAAAATTCAGTATGTAGCAACTCCAACAAATTATTTGAATGAAATTGTTTGCTCTCGAAAGATACTCTAGTTTGTTTACCCATCTAAAATTCCTTGCAGATTATATTAGCAGGCTTCACTAACTTAGGAAGATCTCTTACTGCTTGAGTAGAACTTACCTTGATAATTTTGTCAAAGTTTACATGACACAACCTCCTATGCCACAACCAAACCTCATCTACTTGAGTAATTAAACAACTTCCATTAGTAGTATTCAGAGGAAAAATATTACCTTTTGTTTGTTTGCCTGTTGCAATCATATCCCCAGAACTTCCACATATCTTGTGTCTTCCATCTTTGAACTGAAGATCATATCCCTTGTGAACCATATGTCCAACACTCAACAAGTTGTGCTTCAGGCCTGTTGGCACTCTCAAATTTTGCAAATTTGAGATGCCCATTTTGAAAATTTGCCTCTGCACTTTTAGAAGTGCACTTGATGAACTTGCCTAAATGACCTACCTTGAAGGGTCATAATTTGGAACCCATTGATTTCCAAGCAAAATCCCTTTGCAGAAACACTCATGTTTCCTATGTGAACATGCATGTCAATTTTCAGCTTCCCACGATGAGTTTTGTAAAGGTTTCAAAAAGTGAAGCTAGAGGGTTTTGTCACTATTCAGCTGTTTGCAAACGTTTAGTTCTGAAAAGTTGCCTCCCATTTGAGCTTCCATTTTGCAAAAAAATGATCACCATGCCAAAATGGTTGTTGCTCTATATTCTCCATACCAAAATAAGCTCACATGTCAGTTTTTAGGGCCTTATGAGTTGATTTTCTATTTTTAACAAATCAAAACCTAATGGAATTTCTTCAGTTTTGCATTGAAACCTTTCTGAGAGGCCAACTTCGAGTGTCAATAACTTTTGATGGGAGATGATTCAAGAAAATCTTTTTTGCACACGTGTTTATTGCACCTAAATGAACTATGATGTTCAGTGGCAACTCGCCAGGAGTTGACTTGATTTTTTAGCAATGAGGTGATCTCTTGAGCTTTAACTGATTCTAAACAGTTACATTTCAAGAAAAGTCAGAGGGAAACTTTGTTAGTTAATAAATTTTTCCTCATGATTGATTCCTCTGATCTATCTTTTGCATTGTATTCTTGGGAGGAATTTCTACATCCTGCAAGTTTTTATGTCTCCAGGAGGTTGTTTGCTTCATTTTCAGAGCCGATTCCAGAGCCAACTTGGCCAGTTTTCACCATTTTTCAAATGTGCCTGAAAGTGAATTTAATGATTACCCAATTTATCATTTTTCTTCTAGAGCATTCAGAAGTTGTGTTTGATCAATTTGAAGCAAAATTTGTTTGAAAATGAAAAAAAAAATTAGGCAAGCCCACATGGGGACCCGACATGCCTTACACAATTGTGAGATTCAAGTGTTTCATTGCAGCCTATTGGGGAACCTCTTATTTACATGACATTGGGTATTGACTACATATTATCAATAGATAAATATAATCACCACTTGGTTTGTCCCTATTGAGTTCATTGTCTAAGAAGTGCCTCCATTGGCCTATATAGTTGATACAATGATGGATAGCACACATGGGAAGATGTATGATTTGTTCTTTTATATGGCACTACATAAAGAGGGGTATGTTCAAGGAAGCTTATAAAATGTAGGAGATTGTAATCCACAACAGGAACTCTTTGGTGCATATCATCAAGATAGGAAAGGCACCTTGAGGAAACTCATGAAAGGAATATTGTGATTTTCTAGAGGCAGTAACCACCAAACAGTGCATACCTGTTCAATACATGGAATAGGAAAAGCAATTGTGAAATTCCAAGTTCTTTATTAACAAGTTATACATGCTTTGCATCTGGACTTGCTACTTATATGGTATCTTACCTCAATACTTTACTTATCCTTGAACTGATGGATCAATGACTGGTGCAAACATATTGAATACTCTGACAAGCAATGAAAGCCACTACAAGCTACAGGAGATGGGTTTCCAATTGGGAATGCATCAAAATGGAGCTTGCAGCATAAAAAAAAAGTTTTGTTAAAAATTCCTTAGAATCTTTAACAAATGCAAACAGAAGATGCCACGCACTTGCAATGAAGAGACCCATGCATGCATTGATTGAATGAGGCGCATCACATGATCAATGGAGAATGTTTTAGAAATTTTAAAGATGAAGGGAATGCCATGCTGGCAGTTTTCCTATGATGGATTGGTTGAAAAAACCACTGAAACTTCCAGTAATAACGCATACCCATCAAAATTGATGTGTCGATAGAGCTTCCAAAGATTTTAGGAAAATGCACACATAAAGCACGCCAACACTGAGGGAACGCACCAAACAAAATCAAAGGATATGAATGTTGGAAAATACAACAAATGTATTTGTTTGGAGAGGGCCTCAGAAACATTGAAACATCATAATGCGTCTGTAGAAACCCTAAAGCAAATGAGAAGGTGTGCACATCATAATTTATGGCGAATATGCTTTAGAAACTTTTAAACAAATACAACTGGCAAAATATGGGCGCCGCCAGGAGCTGTTGAAGAAGCTTTGAAAGACCAAACAAATGCAAAGGGAGTTGTAAAGGAAACCACTCAGCAATGATGGGAGGAACGCCTGACCCAGTAAAATGCGCACAAAATGAAAGTTTGAAAAGAACTTTAGAAAATAGTAAATACAATGGATGGGATGTAATGCCTACAGAAAAGGGATTGATATTCAATACACCAAATGGAAATTATTAAAAAAATTCAGAGATCCCCAAGCAAATGGAACAACAATATCCAAAATGGATGCGTTTCAAGGTTCCCCGAGAGAATTTAAGGCAACTCTCTTGGCAGCTGTAGAAGCCACATGCCATGGCTTTGATTCCTTCTTGCCTACACAGAGTGCATAAAGAACAGAAGGTGCCAATATTGCAAGGGTGAGGAAATCTATTAAAGGAATAAAGTCATGCTGAAGGAGCGTCTAGACCAAATCAGAATGGGAATGCCAGAGGAGGAATCCAAGATGAATTCAACACATTACAATGTATGTTGAAAAGGATTTACAAACTCCTAAGCATATGCAGAAGGCGCCATTAACCAGCGCATGGAGGAGACTTAAACAAATGAGGAGGCACTCAATTTGCTGAGAACGCTTTTAAAGGAAGTCTTGTGGAAATTGAGTTAGAGCACAAACAATAAATCTGTTGAAAACGCCTTAGGGGATTTTAAGCAAATACGATATGATGAACCCAAAGCAGCCCGAGGCATGTCTCCAAGGGGTTGAGTATTGGCGTAGAATGTGTCTCCAGCCACAAACTATAAGGGTTGTCACCGAGCAGGAGAGATCTTTGATGCAAAATAAAAAAGACACACATTTTGAGAAGAGGCTCGATGGAATCAAGCTGTTGCATGAAATATTTATTCTGTGTAATGAAATCAAACACTACATGGGAATAGTATGCCTACAGTGAAGATACATCAACATTGTTAGGAAAATGTTGCCGCCATAGCTAAGTTGCAGAGCAGATGCAACAAGAATGAGATTAGGGAAAACAAAGTAAAGAGGAAGCGGATCAACGGCCAAGATCAAAGTGAAGGATCCAGCATAATCTCCACCGTTGCGCACTATATCGTGATTCACGGATTAACATTCGCGAAATTGCGGGCTTGTGCCACGTGGCTCGTGGTGGGCCCGGGGGAACGTCTTCGTGCATAGGATTTTTCAAAGCCCGGATGGTTTAATATTTCAAAGGTTTCATTTTCCTTTTATTAATACCAAAATATTTAAAGTGACATTTTTTATGGGGAGATAAAAGCATGGGGAAATGATTTAAGTGAAGTATTTAAATGGTGGGCCCAATCGATGGAAAGCATAAATGACCGATGGGAATTTTAAAGGAATATGTCGAGAGGTGAAAGAGGGGCCCATGAAATTAAAAGCAAATGCCCTATATGTTTATTTTTGATATGCCTCATCTTTTTTAAAATAATACATTTTAAGGAGTGAGGTGGGCCATGGGCATTTAAAAGGCAATTATATCAAAAAGGGTAATCTTTGCCCGTGAGGAGTTAAAATGCAAACATTGGTAAATGGAAAATTTTATCTAATAAAGATAAAATGATGCATGTGAGATTAAATACTCATGGGAAACATTTCAAATAAAATATTTGAAGTATTGGGGGCACAAGTAAAAGAATTTTAATATTTCCCAATGCAAACAATGGGATAATTTTGTTGTTAAAATAAAATTACATTTGTTGGGGTGAAGTAAACAAATGCAGTAAATGTAAATTTTAAATGGGCCCCAAAGTGAAATGATGTGAGTTGGGAATAGAATGAATTCAAAGCTTGAAATATTAAAGTTATAAAACTTTAATATCTGGAGAAATATAATGTGCAGCAACAAAAAAATAAAGAGCTGAAACAGAGGATTTTCACGGGCAAAGTTGTTTTCCAGCAGCTGAGTGAATTTGGAGATTCTCCACATGGGAAATTTTTCTGTTATTCAACAACTTGGTGCAAAGGAAAATTCAGTTACAGAGAGAAGAGAGATGCTTGGAGCAGTTTGTTGATCGACTGTGGATTGAGTTTCTGGATGCCATCTATGGATCAAATTGATCTTAGGGCTGTTTTTTTTCTCTTTTACTCTCTTCTTTTCTCATTATAAAAAAGAAAGTTGGGATTCCAATTTCTGAAAGCTCTGCAAGTCAAGCAGAAGCTCTGGGTAGAATTGTATAGCTGCGAGAAATGTAATTGAGTCATTAAATCTGAAAGTGTCTGTTATGAATTGTGCTCTCATGTTTATATTTTAGCTGATAATTGTCTCCATTTCTGAGATGTATTACTCTTTTTGATTCAATAATAAGATTATCTGAGTTTTTTCATGCACATTTGTTGCATTAGAGTGATATATGTTGTTTACTTCTATTTTGAGAATAATGTAATTGCTTTAATGAAGCACAAGTTGCATTTATTATTGCCTTTTGTTCAAAGGATAGTGTAATTGCTTCAGCACATGTGACAGGAGTACTGTGTTTTAGGTGAATTTATAAGAAGAGTTACCAGATAAAACTTCAGTGGTCTGGTTATCATAATGTGATGACATTTGTAAGGATCTTCATAACATTTTCAACATTGTAGGATGAATGTTGGTTATATGACTCCATATCCCATTTTCTGGCACTGGTCAAGAATTATACTTCTGTTGTTTTCAGCTTGGTCTCAAATCTTCAAGAATTAAAAACCATTTTAAATCCCTATGTGTTATGGTTTTGTAGTTATCTCATGCTCCAAATAGTTGATATTACTGATGAACAGCCAATTCTATTCAGTATTATCCTATTATGTTGAGTTATTAAATGAGATTATCTATTGTTGTTAATGTTGTTTATGATAACATTGCAAAGATTGTAAAAGCATTAAAGGGATCACCCTCCCAGGTCTTGCAGAGCTCGAAGTGTAGGAGGCTTTTTAAAGTCCTCGTCAGTTGGTCCAAGTCCTTCGAGCTGCCCTTGATTGGAATTGGAAATTTCATAGGTAGATTAGGAGACCAACCTGGTCACATCGTAAAAACAAACCAACAAGGCCTTCAACATAGAGAACATCATTAGTGTTATCCTTACCACCAAGACAAATAGATCCTCTACCACGAATCACACCATCATTGTTAGCTCCAAATCTTACAACCCCACCATCATACTTCTCTAGACTCACAAATTTGCTTTTATCACTGGTCATATGATGTGAGCATCCACTATCAATCACCCACTCATCCTTTTCTTCAACTTGGGCTGCAAGAGCTTTTTCATCTTTAGTAGATTTGGTAGCCACATGATTATCTTCAATGGTAGCAATGAAATCCCATTCATCTTCTTTTCCATTATCTTTATTAAACTCATCATCAGTCACTGCTTCTTCAGCAAAGTAGCATCTATGTTGGAATCTAGGCCTTTTAGGCTTAGATCTAGGAACTCTTTCAGGACATCTTGATGCAAAATGACCTATTTTACTGCATGAAAAACATTTAATAGGAAATAAATCTTCATACTTACCTTTGCCTCTGCCTTCTTGCTTTGCAATCAATCCTTCCAGTTCTTCTACCGCTCTTTCTTTATCTTCAAGTTGTTTTAGTTCTTCATCATACTTGGATATCTTTCTGGAACTCACTTGAATTATATCTTTGCCTGTTACTTCTGGATACAATGGCCTTGAATGCAAACTCAATCTTTGGTGTAGATTCACCAAATTCACTTATTTCAAAAGTAGCAAGCTTCCCGATCAACGTGTCTCTTGTTATCTTGTTTACTGATCTAAACTCTTCAATAGCATGAACCTTCATCTTATAGGAGGGACAATTTCATCCTCATCCACAGAACCACCAACACCTTTAATACCCATCACTATTTCATTTACTCTCTACATAAAAGAAGTGATATTTTCATCTTCGCCCATCTTCAAATTCTCATACTTTCCTTTCAAGCTCTGTAGCCTAGCCATCTTCACCTGTGCATCTCCTTCATATGAAGTTTCTAGTTTCGTCCAAATCTCATGAGTTGTTTCTAGACCCAACACATTAGCCATCTCTGAATCTATCAGAGCACTCACCAAGGCTTCAATAGCCCTAACATTATTTTCAGCATCTTCGATCTCATCAGGAGTTGAGGGACCATTCTGAGGAATAGTATAGGGATCTCTTGCAATCTTCAAGAAAGCTTCACCAATACACTTTAAGTGACATTGTATCCTAACTTTCCACATTGAATAGTTAGTGCCATCAAATCTAGGATTGTCCTTCTTGAATGTTGTTGCCATCTCAGATCACCTCAAGCTTTTAGAATTCTTCACATGAACCTACTCTGATACCAATTGTTGGAAAAACAAGGACACACAACTGAGAGGGGGATGAATCAATTGTGACAGAAAATTAAACTTTTCTTACTCAACTCAACTTAATCTCAGATTTGATGAATAAGAAATTAACCACAAATAATTAACACATCAGAGAGACAAATAACACCAAGATTTTTTTATGTGGAAACCCTATTAGGGGAAAAACCACGATGGATGTTAGTCCACAATATTATACTCTGTTAAAAGTATAAAGAGAAATAATAAGGAGAATGGGCATGCATTCAAGCACACTGCCTAGAGCTCACTGCTCAAATACAAAAGAGGACTCATTGTCCAACAATACAGAAATATGGATTAGATCCACAAAGTATGAACTGAAAGAATAGCTTCTACACAAGCCTGATTACAGATCCAATTAAGCTCAAAAAACCTTCTTCACACTTTCCTCAATCTTCTTCACTCTTTGCTCAGTAATTGAATGATAGAAACACTATTTGCACATTTACACTTTCTTTGGAATACATTCACACTTATGCACACGCTAAATTTTCTCAACCAATCGCTCTTATATATCCACTTCATGGGATTTCATCACATCTTAGTTGGCCAAAAAAATAAAACATATTTTAAATGTCGGCCCAAATTTACAATTAAATTTCCAATGCAAAACCGCCAAGGTCGGCCACAACATAGTGGAGACCCAAATTAATATCTCCAACACAAAAAGACTTTAATTAATTTCGCCATGAAGATCCACAACACACTACCACCAACATGTCGGCCAAGAACATGAAAAATTGAGCATGTGCAAGAAAAGATCTTCAACCACGAGCTCTCTGAGTAATGTGGACATACCACAAAGATAGATAATGATCTAGAAACATCTGAGAACACCAAGAAACAACAAAGAAGCATCCGAAACAACTGAGATTACCAAAATCACACAATCTTCATTCAGGAACAATGACAAAGACCACAGAAACATTGTCAGACCACAACACACTCAAAACTTCATGCGGACCTCTAAAAATTTCGGTAGATGATCTAGAAACATTCAACAATAAACCCTTTAATCTACATTATCTAATCTTCAACGTACAAAACAAAGCACCTTCATGACCTGCACAGTTCCAGTGGGAACTTAGAACACTTCCTTTTAAAATTTTCTCAATATTCTTAACATATACAGCCGCTAGTACACCAAATGCTAATAGTGTTGACATCAATGAAAACCACATATCAGCAACCATATACACAACATCCAACACATGCATGTGTAAAAACCACTATTTTCCTATCCCATTCCATCCATCTCCAAAGCTATTCCAAATCAAATCCGCCCAAATTTCCCAAAATATATTTCTTCAACAGAGGTTTTTTGGAGAAAAAAATCTTTACAAAATATGAATAATGTAAAAATGACCAACTCTTTTCCTTTTTACACTGTTTCCTATTTTCTAATGTTCCCTATTATCAATTTACAAATTCATTTCCAAATTCTCAAATTTTCCATTTGATTAAAATAAGCACACAAAACTAATTGGACTTTTTATTATTTTTAATAAAATAGTTAAATCGAATATTTATAAGCATTCGAACTGAAGAAATTTCTAAAATTTAAATAACTTAACTTTATTTTTATTTTTTCCCCTTTCCCAAAACACAAAAATATTTTGATAAATAACACATGCAATTATTTCATTCCTAAATTTTCAATTACAAAAAATGAGGAAATTAAACCTTCAAATTAAATCAAACATTTATTGGTAACTCACAACATAGACAAACTCCAAAATCACCTCTAACTCAGATCTGGGTTATCACATGGTCAAACATGACACATATCGTACTCAATTTGAGTACAATCAGGGAATACAATAGGGAGGCCCAATGTGACATCTTTGAAATAACCACCATTGTGGAATAATTCAAACATGTGTATCCATGTAGAAAAATAACCTTGTCCCTATAACCACTGAACACACATCTCAAACATAAACACTTAGTTATATAGTTGAAGCATATAATAATCACCCAATAGGGTGCAACATCACATAAATATAAATCATTCTATCTAAATGATAGTAAATCATGATATCATTCATTCCAACCATGAAATATAATATTTATATATATGAACTAAAGAATAATGATAAACCATGCATTTAAGCATCACACATGCATCTCAAGAATTACCACAACAATAAAATACATCAAGTTCTTATAGGGAACTTAGAAAAATGTCATACACACATCTCAATGAAAATAATACCATCAACCAACATGTTGAGGAACCTCATCTTGAAACATGTGGGTGTCCCAAAGACACCATGTAGAGAAAGAACTAAAGCCACAACCAAAACTCATAAAGAAAATGATGAAGCTGAAATACCAATCAATGCCTAAAGAAACAAGTGTAAGAATTACCTATGCATCCTCTAATACATAGTCAGAATGATGTTAAGATACAAACATAACAAGGTTATAAATGGGAAGGGAATTACATCCTCCCCCAATAGGATTAGGATTAATCCTCTAAGACTATACAAAGCAAGGATGAGGTACATAATGTATTAATTAATCCTTCAAACACAACAAATCTCACAAGATCCACCCTCTATATGCTCACCAATTCTAGGACTCAAACACACCACACACACATATCAAAAGGTGTACAAGCTAACTAAACATCAACCACTATGTTTGTAGCCACCTCATAGATCACCACACTCCCTTCACTAGCCACCACTACAACTAAGGGAAAGGACCAAATAATAAAAATAAAACGAAGCCCTACTCCAAGATTGCCACAAATATTAAGAAAATGTATCTAGCTACTAACTCAACCAAGGAAATACACATAATCATACCAACCTTACAACTTTGTGAGTCTAAGGACTACAAGATTGCACTTCCTATGGTCTCTCATAAGACCAAGGCCTTAACTGTCAAAAGGATACAAGCCAAAAGATAAGGAAAAACCATTAGGTACAAGGCTAAAGGTGACACTACCTCACCACTATTCTCACCAAGATCATTCCTCACTTTCAAACATGGTCTCACTCCATGAGATCCTTCCACAGGTACCACTCTAGAAAAGTGAGTATTTCTTGACTCACTAGCTTCTCAACCTGAGACTAGGGGCAACTTAGGGGTTATTAGAGGCAAGAATATAATAAAAAATATCTCAAAATCATAAGCACTCTCAACAAATGTAGCTTACAAACCCCAAAAATCACAAGGATACATCCAATAAGGAAACTAAAACATGAAATATAGGAGAAAAGCTCTTATTTATACCACAACTATGACCAACCTAAGGGTTACACAACCCAACAAGATCATGAAACCATGATAAAAAAGACAACAAAGAAATTATAAAAAATTTAAACACCAAGTATTCCCAAAATGGAATATTCTCGTAGCCATTTCTACTTACAATAGTCACATCCCTTCTAGCACTAAGCAAGGAACACCACAACACTGCCAAGGAGAAACTCCTAAAATCACTAGGATAACCTTAACTAAAAACTTAACAAGGGACAAATATATAGATATAATATAAATATAAATAATATATGCCAAAGCACTTACTAATGCACCACCACAACCCTAGATACTAAGTCAAACATAAGTGCAATTATGGAAAATACATCCAAAATGATATAATGTGTGCCTTTATGTTATTAAATAGCATGGATTTTTGTGTCCATAATACCTCAAAAAATACTTAGATAATTCCCAGGTAAATTTGAGGGATTTCAATAATCACTCCCTCAACTTTCTTTTCTTCCAATTCTTTTCCACTCACTTTGGGTGGAGTAGACACCATTGTCTCATTACAGGCTATAGTAGCACCATTGATAAGGGCTACTACTTTTTGTTTATGATCCTAAATGCTCAACATTTCAAGCAAAGGAATTGAAACCTTGACTTGTGAAAGCAACTGAAATATGTCAACAAGAGTGTACTTAGGTAAATCAAGTGATGTCATACCTTGTTCAATTTTTTTCTCCTTTTGTTGTTCACCCTTTAGCTCAGCTTTATCTTTAGCTTCCTTCTTCTCTGATTCAGGATTTTTGCTTTGTGTCTTTGCTTTCATGGCAGGAGATATGACTTATCCATCAACCTTTGATTTCTCAATCTTCTTTACCCAAATTTTATCCACTTTACGACTCTTGGCTTTGGCCTCATCCACTTTTTTTTCAACCTTTGATCCTTTTCCATTTGCATTTTTCTCCTTAATGAAGACACTAGCAGCCTTACCTTGATCTCCACCTACAATTCTATTTCTCAAGTGGTAATTACTTCTGGCATGTGCGACCAAAGCTACTGTCAGATTTTCAATCTCCTCATTCGAGGGGACCTTCTTAGAGATGCATCATCCTCAAAATTTGTCTCTAAAGTACACACATCATGATCACTGGCATTTCCTTCATCTAAGAGAACTTGCTAGTGATATGTACTAGCTCTTTTTCCTTGGTAGTCCACATCAATTTCATGAGACTCCTCATCAAATGAGCAATCATTATCAACAAAATCATACCTATTCATAATTGCATTTACTTCAACATCATCATCATGAGAAGGATCATATCCTTCTGGTGCATCTTGTTCAACTTCCACCAATTTTGTAACTGCACATTGGTGAGAAGAGTGAGGCAACTGACAAACCACACACCAGAGAGCTTCATCAACAAAATTAGAAAAATTATTTTGTAGTGCATCAAGTGCAACCTGATCTTGAGTATTTTTCTGATTATTGTGGATTGGCTTTCCATTTTGCCAAATTTTTTTACAAGGATAATCATGGATTCTTGGGCCCTTTTCATTCTTTTGAAAACATGGCTTATCATTCCAAGCCCCTTTTCATGTTTATCCAATTTTTTGTTAACAAGATTCATAGAACTCAAAACTTTGTCCAACTTAGCTTCAATAGAAAATCCTTTGTCTACAAATCCTTTATCATGCTTAGGGTTCTTCAAAAAAATTACATCATCCCTTCTCCCTACCTTTCCTAAAGCTTTTCTATTGCTTTTGATGTTTACTGTAGTCTTGAAGGCATCCCTCAAATTGTGAGGGTTCTTATCTCTCAGATGATAACTCTTTTTAGCATCAAATGTATTACATTAATTAATCAAACAGGTATTATTATTTGGTCTCAAATTATGGAGCAACCTATTCATTGCCTTTTGAAAGCTAGCATTAAAATTAGAAACCATCTCATTAGATCATTTGGAGATGTAGAATTTATTTAACATAAATTTTGGGTCAATCTTATCACCTACTTCTCTCTAAACACCCTTTTGAACTCCTCCCATGATCCAATGCTTCTTGCAGTCAAACTTATATACCATTCCCTAGCATCCTCAATGAGTGACTACATGAACAATTTCATCATCACATCCTCAACATTAACCTCAAAATCATCCATCATGTTATCAAAATATTTCAAATGATCTTCTCTGTTGATGGCATTGTTACTAGAAAATCTAACCAGCATAGTTTTGATATCATCAAGTATAGGGATTGGAAAACCATGAATCCCATCAAATCATAACTGCCTATATTTTTTCAACTACATGGGTCTTCTAGTAAACCAATCATTTTGATCATTGTGAGGGTCACCACCATCTTGGCCACTAGATTGTGTTATCTATTCCATCTCCACCTCCATTATTTCCATTGTTTCCTCCACCTCTACTTCCACCAACATCTTGATTTCCAAATTGATTGTTTCTATTTCCACCACCTCCTCCACCTTGTCCTCCACCACCACCCCTTCGAGGGATATTTCCACCAAATTGAGTATTGTTAGGCTAGGATGTAGGGATAGAATAACTTGATGTAGAGGTAGTATTCATGTTTGTTGATTGGAAAATATTATGAGATGTGGATTCATTGGGATCAGGAATTAAAGATTTAAGGAAGGAAATCCTCCTTTCCATCTTAGCATTTGCAGCTTGAATTTTCATCTTGTCTAATTCCTTTTGTAAATTTTCATTAAGCAATTGTAATCTCAAAATTTCAGTGTTAGGGGGTGCATTTGAAGGAATGGAACTATTTTGAGCACTAGTGGTATTGGTGTTTGTGATAGAGATGCCCGGATTGACCTTTGGATTAACTTGCTTGGGATGATCTATACGCTTTTTCCTTGTATCTATAGGTTTTGACTTTGGTGTAGCAGTAGAGAGGTCTAATACTTTAGTGGTTACAATGGAGCTAGTGTAGGTACTAGTAGTATTCATTCCAACAATGACACTTACCTTTGGAGGATTAAAAACTTCTCTAACAATTGGCTCATCTAAATCTTCTAGGGGTGGCTCTTCATCCACCATTTGTCTCAGAGATTCTACTCTTCTTCTTAATAGATCTCTCTGGATCATAGTAGCCCTTATTTTCTACTCTCTTTCCTTGCCTTGTTTCTTCTTTAATTCAAGAAGTCTTAATACTTCTTCCTGAATTTACATGTGATATCATTTATCACCTCCTCGAGATCCTCAAGAGTAACTTCAAACTCAGAAATCTTAGGGGTATAATTGGTAAGGTTTACATGTTCCTCTTGTGTATGAGTTTTGGGAGTCCTATCTATAGATCTCCCTCTAGGATTGAAGTTTTTCTCATTGAAAATAGAAGTAGTTCTAGGATTAGCCTTTCTAGCTGACCAACTTGGGTCTAATTGTTTGTCCCAAAAATTCCACCAATGTGCAGGTTCTTTTAAAACTTTAGGAGCAGAGGTAGGCTAGCTACTAGCAGAAAATTTTGTAGCAAGGGTCTCTTTATTGTCACCAAGTATACCAAATTTATGTACTTCCTTATCTTGTACAACTTCATTAGAACTGGAACCTTCAGGAATTGGAGGATTAATGGACTTACTTGTTTGAGCGTATTTTTCCTTCCATGATGCTTTGGATTTGTGAGACAACTCCTCTTCAAGCTTCCTTTTAGGATGTTTCTTCATGTTGCTTTTGGTTCCTCTCATTTTCTTCTCTGCAACTTCTTCTGCTCTCCTCACATTCTTAGGATGAATGCTTGTGTATTAGCACAGAGACTCAGAGTCACCACCCACACTTGATGGGAATTATGAAAATATTTAAGAATATTGAACAAATTTGTAAGATTTCACACATACAGAGACTCCTAAGAGAGAAATTTGACAATTTAAAGAAACTTGACACAACAACACACAATTTACTAGGAGCTTTGACAAACCAACACCAATTCCACAAATGGTGGGAAATTTTGACACAGCCTTTCATCGATAAACATATTTTGTAAAATATTATGACTCTATACTTAAAATCTCGAACTAGAGATGTTACCTAAGCTTGTTCCCCAGCAGATTCAACAATCTGTTGGTTGTTTTTAATGAACCAAGCTAATCTCACAATTTACCCTATGGAATTTCCATTTTCCAATGGTTCACTAATTTGGAGGGATTGGCCAATGAACGAGTGAAATCTTGCAAGGCTTTCCTCCTACACTTTGAGCTCTGCAAAACCCAAGAGGGTTATCCCACAATGTATTTTAAGATCCTCTATGCCAATTAATCATATACATTGCAAATAACAGATGAGCTCTACTTGAGATTGCTTGACAATTGAATAACTGCAAATATCTAGCAAATCCTCACATATTAATTGTTTACAAAGCAATAGAGCATGGTAGATTTCAACTTGACACACATTTTACCAAAATTTTAAAGAGTTTAATGATTTGAATGTATTTGCTATGAGAGATCAAGAACAATTCAAAACAACAAAAATCCTAGAACAATGCCTTAATTCAGGGTACGAGGTCTGATACAAATGCAAATAGACTTTGACAATTGAAAAACACTTAGCATTATAGAGCTTACACAATGTTGCATTACAACATTAGTCTCAATTACTCAAAACTAGAACTCATTATCATATCTTGACACTCGAACCATTTAAACCTATGATTTTATCCAAGCAATTTAACAAATTCTTTGAATTTTTACAAAGACAAAACCAGAAACTCATCAAAACAAAATGAGGATCTATTTCAAAACAACCATTGATTATTCCATTAATAGCTCAAAAGATGAATACATCAGGAGAGAATTGGCTTTAAAGATATGTCATTCTTTATATTCAATGCTAGTATTGTTATCAAATTTTGCTTATAGAAATAAAAGACTATTAACCTAAATGCAAACTCTATTCTATTATCTATATTTTCTCTTTACAAAATTTTCTCTAAGATCAATCAACCACCCCGTACAATTGGCCCTGAATTCCCTTTTATAAAAACAAGGGAGAAAAATAAGCTTCGGGCCAATGTACACATGTCATATTTTCATTTGACATTCACAATTACATTCAAAAGGCATTTATATTTGTGAAAACTCGAGAGAGACTCCCATGTGAGACAAAAACCATTTCTCATTTGTTGATGAAGATTTCTCTCGCCTTCCAAAAGTCTCTTTAGTCGGTGCAAATATTTTTTCCATGAGCCACAACATCTTTGTCCACATGCTTCCAAAACTTGAGGATGAAAAGCATGAAAAGAAAAGAATATACCAAAACATATCCATATCAGCAACCCGTGTCATCACTTTTGAATTGGAGAAAATACAATATTTGAATGTTGATATATCAAAGGCCTAATTTGTACTGGTTTTAGGCCATGTATTGTATTTCTCCCACTGCAACTATCATTGTTAAGGACATAGGATCAAAATTTCATCACCACCCCACAACTGCAAAAATCTACAAGTCCAAGATGTCGACATATTTGGTCCTCCAGAGTTCAAAATCCTCTTGAGAAGTCCAGTCATATGTCATAACTTCATCTACCTTTTTCCTGTATGAACTATACTTTATGACTACCTGGTTAGCTTCCTTATCAAATTCTTCAAGGAAAATTCCTATGTAGGTGAGCTTATCCATATTGTTCTTTAACATCTCCACATCAACTCCATCACAAATTAGCCCTGCCTACGTAGCTATCACTTTATTTTCTTGGTCCTTCCATTCCTACAAAGTTTTGACTTCATCGTCTTCATTTAAAATATCTAGTCCAAGCAAACTGAAACTCCATTCATCAAACCTTCTTACCAGTTCCCTAATCTTCATTTCTAGAGGTTCAATCAACCCTTGAAATTCCTTAATTGCATTCACAATCTTAAGGGTTGGGACAATGTTGGAAGGCTTATTTGCATCATGTTTTCACCCAATGGCCATATCTCTCAACTCTAGGGATCCATTCATCCATCAATGGGATGGAAACCTCCCTATCCCTATCAAAGATTCTCATTGCATTAAACATAAAAGAATATTTTGAATGAATGTTAATTAACCTCCTCTCAATCCCTTTATTCAAGTATTCTAGTACCACAGTCACAATTTTCATGTTGCTCAAATGAATTAACTCAACAAATTGTTGAAACCACTCCTCATAATTCTTGAGTTTCTCTATCGACTCCTCCTTGGTGATCTCTTTTGTTGGAAGTGCATCTGATATTCTTCTAGAGTTGATTGTGCAATGGGAACATCCTTTGAGTTGGGAGATACAAATTCAGTAGGGACTAGAGGTGGTGAAAGAATAGGAGAAGATGGAAATTGTTCTTGTGGAGAAGGGGGAGGAAGAATGGCTACTTGTGATGGGCCCAGTGCATGCATTGACTAAAACTTCTCCTTCAACAATGCAATTTGCAATTGCATCTCAAATATTTTTTGTTGTCCCACATTATACTTAGCCACTATATCATTGTACCTTGTTTTGAACATGTTAGGCTCTCTTCAGTTATGGACTCTACTATAGCTTTGGTGAACTAAGTTGCATTAACATTCAATGTACCTACCTAAATGGCTGATGTATTACACACCCTTTTGATTATCAACCCTCCTCTAACTCCAGTAGTCGGTTCTACAACCTCTGGCTTCTTAGTGCTTGGGGCTAAGACCCAAATAGCTAATGTGTCCCATTGGGAACTAAATCTTCATCCTTGTAAAGCTAGGGTCACTTCCTCTTTAGTGGTAAATATTGGGGCATCGTGCCTTCTGACTGTGTCAAAGGCTATGGCTGATGCAAGATCCCATTCTGGAAATAGTAGCACACCAATTTTTCTGACTAATTATTTTCCTTCAACTGCAGTGATATTTTGATATTTGATCCTCATCTCATCATGGACCTTAGCCTCTATAGTTGCTTTTGGCAACTTAAGGCTCCTACTTTCCTTCATCTCTATGCTCATAACATATTCATCCTTCATGGACCTCAAACCATCTCCTTCCCAGAGTGAATTCTAACTACCCTAACAATAGGGTCATAATTAGGTGCAATAGCCTTAAAGAGGTCTATGTCCAAATACATATTGGGGACAATCAACTTGCCCATATCTAGCCTCCATGGGTTGCATATTGGAATGTGAGCATTATTGTTACCAAACCAACTCTGAAAAATTGACCACCCAGTATATGACAATGTAGCATCCTTAATGGTACATTGTCTGTCGATAATGCCATCTTTAACCCCAAGGCCATGAAACATAGTTTTCCCTATACATTTCTCATTTGTTGAGGGTGGCATTTGATTAAGCAAGTCTTGGACCAATGGCCTCTTTTTAGGTTTAGAACTAGGGAGTTGGACTCTCAATGCCATTATACTAATGAGTAACTTGACCTATTGTTTCATAGGCTAAGACTAGGGCTTTTAGGTTTTAGGTGAAAACTTGATGCAAGGACTAACCAGATTGTTAGATTTGCAACAATTTAGATGAATGCCAAACCTTAAAATAAACTCTAATTGGAATTCAGACAATAGCAACTACAAATTGAATCACTACAACAAATCCATGTGATTTGCTCCATTTTTTGCTCTTTTTTTGCTTCCACCCACTAGTTTAATGTATTTTCTAGCAATTTTTTGAAAACGTTGACGTTATTTATTGGGATGGTGCAATTTTTGGCGTTTATTGTGTCGATCAATACAATTCGGTGCTAATTTAGGTGTTAATTAGCACCTAAAGTAATGTCGTCTTTAGCGCCAATATTAGCTTTAAGTGTAGCGTCACTTTTAGCTCCAACTTTAGCTTTGAGTTTAGCTTCGGGTTTAGCATTGGTTTAGACACCCCCATGTCAAAGAGACTTATTTATGTCTCATCGACGATGTAAAACAGTGAAATGTGAACAAGATACAGGCATATCGAGGAGAGAATCACTTATATCACATTGACAAGGTATATCTACAAGTGCTCGGTGAAACATAACTCTTGGATATAACGAAGTAATGTCGATGAGACATTGAGATATCGGTAAGAAAAATAGGATTGTCTCATCGACACTCTTCAAGTAATGATCAAAAGCATACACCGCTATACTGCTAGGAAGGTGAGCAACATATGCGGTAGAGCGGTATACACCGCAACCTTGAAGTAAGAAGCCTTGAGCAAGGTGGTAGTGCAGTAAATAGCAGAAGGGAAGGGAAAAACACTGCTATACTACAGTGATAATCACAAGTCTCCCCGACATGGAAAAGTTGCACTGATATATAAAGAAATACCACTGAAGGAAAATATCGATGAGACAGTGGCATATCAACAAGAGATATTAACTTGTCTCATCGACACCAGAAACCAACATCAGAGGAACATAAGATCTAATGTCGATGAGACATTGAGATATCGATAAGACAAATAAGATTGTCTCATCAACACTCTTCAAGCAATGATCAAAAGCATACACCATTATTCCATCGGGAAGGTGAGAAACATATGCGGTAGAGTGGTATACACCGCAACCCTGTAGCAAGAAGCCTTGAGCAAGGCGGTAGTGCGGTAAACGTGGCATCATTACAATTTATAGAAAATCACATCAGTTTCCAAAATTAAATGCTATTAAATTATTAAGGATTGCCAAAACTAATATGACTGAATACCACACCATCCAAAGATAATAGAGTTTTCCCAATATCGCACTCAATTGCAGTGCACTAGCATGGAAGGAGCTAAGGATACGAGAAGAAGAAGTCATACAAGCGTGAAATACTTGGGTAAGTGCATGAAAACTCTCTGAAAGAGCTCTGTTAATATAAAAAGTCTTTCAAAGTTTTGTCATATGAAGCCATAGTAGAGAAAATTGAAACATGCCTCCTAAAAGAAAACAATCAGAAGTAAAAGAAAGTTGGCCTAAAATTAAAGATGAAGAACCTAAAGTAAAGTAGAGACCACTCCATCAATCCATATTAGATATGCTTCTAGGGTCTAGTAAAAAGGGTAATAAGAAGTTTCTGGTGGACACTACACAAATTTGTAGGGATGCCCTCATTTCCTAATCTAGATGGGACCTATTTTGGTATTTTTACAGTAAGAGAAATGAGAAGATTCCAGTGTCAAACACTTGGATGTTGGATATAGCAAGGTTGATTATCCCAAATGTGTTTTTTGATGTAGAATTTATCAAACTTCTAGCCAAACACTATCACTTAGCTACCAAAATAATAAGGTTTCCAAACGGCAGAGTATTGGTAGAAGTAACCAGAAAAGCCATCATTGAGTTTTTTGGCTTAAACAAGCAGGCTCTAACCAAGATAAACCTATAGAAAAGTGAGGAGGATTATGCTAGGTTAAAAAATACTTATAGAAGTGATGAGGTGCCCCTATATATGAAAAGAGGCATTGGTAACAGAACATTCCCCATCTCTACTACCACTACTGAACCATTTCATGTGAAAAAATTTCAGTATTACTTTGTGAATACATATTTAGCTCTTTTCCAAGTGTTGGGGATAGATGCTCAAGATAAAATGCGAATAGGCCTAATGATGATGACCATGAGAATTCAAAACCCTGAAACTAATATTGAATATGACTTTGCTTCATACCTTGAGAAGGCGTTAGATGATGAATTCTCCCAAGTTATAGAGGATAGCGCATCGATTACATTCAGACACTATTCCCTACTGTGTCATTTGATATTGTACTAGAATAGGGACCAATGGACTAAAATAATGGACTTAGCTATAGTAGATGAGCAAGGGAATCCCACACCTGTCCAGAAATGGTGCTATATTTGGGACAGTTGGTGCAAGAATTCAAGCTTTTTTGTATTCTATGAAGACTTTGTACACATAATCCTTCAAGTTCTTGGGTATGCAATACCAAGATTGTCAACCAAAATGTTGCAACTAGTGAGACTTTTGGCTTTAAGACTAGAGTAGGGTCATACACACAATTTTGGAGATTGGTTCTTCCTCCCAGAAGTTACAATAATAAGAGTTTATGGATGCCCTATTGCTCCACACATACTACCAAAATTTGTGCCCCTCAAATTAGCATTTCTTGAATTTATGTGGCAAATGATGTGGATGGAGAAAGATGTAATGCACAAGCAAAATAAAGGCACTTTGCTACAAACCAAACCAAGTGTGAAGATTGGATTGTAGGCTCAGACACACTAGAGGAGTTACAGTTTTATTTGAAGACAAGATATGCATTGAAATCTAGAAAAGAAATACCCTTTGACCTTGAAAATCATATGAACAACAAAAGGCACAATCTTCTTACCAAAATGACAATGCCACACCAATTGGATTTTGAAGAAGATGTCATAAGGAACTGCATTACTTATAATGATGTACTTAGTAGAAGGAAAAAATGGGAATATATGAAGAAGGTTGAAGAAAGGATGAAGCGGAGGTCCAAGGATTTCCTAGGATACTTTGTTGAGGAAAAGGACCCCATCAAGAGGATAGAAAGTATAATTGGTAGATTTGAAGACTTGTACAAAAAGAAGGAAGCATATCTCCAAGAACATCATAGTGGTGCAACTATAGAGCATACCCTAGGTGAAACCTTTGAGCCTCCCATGGAGCAGTTACCTCCCAAAAGACACAAGATAGGAAGCATTGAACAGCTAGTACCTTATGAGGATACTGAAGAGGTGGGTGATACTAAGGAAGTGGCTACAGTACTATAGTCACTGAAAGGTGATATAGAAGTTGATCAACCCATCCTTGAGACCAGTGCCCATAAACATAAGGAAAAGATGGGTGATGTAGAAAAAACAAGTACATAGGTACATGAAGATGAAAGGGAAATTGAAGCTAGGAGATTCATAGAAGATGATGAATTCATTAAGACTCCTAAGTTTAAGGATTTTTGGATGAATATGAAGATAAAATAATTTCAAGACAGGATGGAATCAGCTGAAGTAGGAATTGAAGAATTAGAGAAAAATGAAATGGTAGCACAGACTTTCTAGGAATTAAGAGTTGACAACATTGACATTAGCCCCCAGAAGGCTAGAGAAATGGTCTTGAAGAGCAACATGCCCATTTTCCCTGGATTGTAATTAAAGAAAATGTTTATGCTTGATCAAGTGCGGGCTAAGGAAGATTCAATGCTAGTTGCAGAATTTGACTCCGATGAAGGTGTGAGTGGAACTGGGTATAACCCAAAGATTGAAACCCTAGCCATATAGATCAAACAAAAAAATACACAGAAGCCAAAATTAGTGGATGTTATTCAAGGGATGAAAGGGGCAATGATGGTAAGGACAATACAAGATACCACCCCTTTAGAGGCAGCCACAATGACCATGCATTCGGCCATGTTCACTCAAGCAACTGTTAAGGGATTAGAAGACAGATTGAAAGAGTATGAAAAGGAACAAAGGTTCCTAAATGATGATATTAATAAATTGTTCATGGAGAATGTCAAATTGAAAGAACAATTAAGAGGAGCAGGACCCTCACAAAGCAAGAAGATGGTGTTATACAAGCCTCCTATTACTCCAATGGATATTGTGAAGAACATTTATGCAGAACAGGTAAAACTCCAAAGAAGGGAGTGGATGATGTAAAGAAGGCCAGCAATCAACCCAAGATGAAGTGAAAAGATGAATTTGTGAAGTTATGGAAAATATTCTTGAGCACAAGATAAAATTAGCTATGGATAAACTAGAGAATGTGCATGATAGTTATAAAACACTTCAACAGGAAATGGATCAAATAAAGACACATATTCTTGTATTAGATTCTTTGTTCAAAAGGTGGTAGCCTATTCACCACACTTTGGCTAAGTTATGAAAAGTTCTACAAAGAAGTCCTGATGCACCCACAGCATTAAAGCCAACTAAATAAACTATGAAGATGATTATTGATGAATTTTAGTATGTACAAGGGTTTCATAAAAATATTATAACATGAATGGATTTATTCCATACCTGCAAACAGTGGTATATACCTGAAATCATGAGAGATGGTGATTAGTTGGAGGACTTGGATAAGTGGAAGAAAGAATTCATTCAAGTTGTTCATAAGTGTGTAACTCATATACAGGAGGATGATGATAACAGACTTCCCAGGCTAAATTAGATCATGGATGGTTTGATTGTTCTTGATGCGGGATACCTAAATTTTGTCAATGATACAAAGGCATTACTAGATAGTCAATGGAAAAGTCATCTTGCAAACATGCAAAGATCCAGGAATATAAGTGGCCATCATATTTTACAGTGTATCAGTAGGAGGAAAAGTATTTGGTTTCAAAAGAATAGGACACTAAGGCGAGAGAATTTGGATGTTCATCATGGAGAGGAAGACTTTGCCAGATCAATGATCACAGGTCTTCTACGTTGAATAATGGAACCATATGTCAAAATGTCTTAATTCTTGTTATTTCCTTAATTATGCTAATTAAATAGTTGTTAGTAAAAGAAGTAATTATGAAAAGTCATTTCTTTTTGTAAAAGGCTTGTAGCTTGTTGCTTCCTATATAAATAGGAAACCAAGGCCTAGTTTTAAATTATCATCATCATATATCATTTCCATTTTGAAGACTTATGTTATTAATATATATCAATTGAAGTAATATAATGGAGAACATCTTATTATCAGAGATTCTCCATGACTGTGTTATCATTCTATATTTTTCTTATGTTTTCCATACTTATTTCTTCTTATATTTGAATGAATATCAGTTATTGAGCCTCAATATTGTGCTTATGTGAATGAATATGTTGATACAGTAAAGCATTTATTGTGGATGTTGGTAGAGCTGCTAAATTTTTGAAAATTTGAGCTTATTTTGCCTTGTTACATGTTCAACATAAAAATGGAAACTATTTAAAAATAATAAAGTTAACAAAGTTGCTTATTTAAATAATTGTGAGTTACGTGCATTAATATTTTATTAACTTTTGTGTCTTCACACATATGTTGATACAAAATGAATGGAAGAAGCATCCAAGTAATCCTATTTTTTTTGATAATGAATTCCAAGTAATTTTTTTTGCCAACAATTCATACCAAAGATTGAACAATTTAAGGATATTGCAATAGGTATTAATTAAGGATATGATGATGATGATATATTCTTGTACTTGTATATTCTATGAAACATTCCTTATTTTCTATGAAACAGTGTATATATTCTTGTACTTGTAAATATTCTTTTATTGTTATGTCTATTAAATAAAACAGAGTTTGAATAAAAAATGCTTCACCCTTTTTTGTAAGTGAGTATGTGAATTATTGTTTAAGGAAAAATCTTACAGTGTTTACATTTTCAGTTTACTAGTTTCAAATATTCATTTGCTATGTATATAAAATTGTATGTGCTCTTTATCTCAAATGACATAAAATAGTAATATCATCAAAATCAGGGTTTTCAATTTCAGCACCATCATTGTCCACACTTTTCATATCCTGATCACTTTTAAGTACAATCATCAAAATTTTATTTTTATTTCTTGTCCCAGTTAATCTTGATTCCTTTCAGCACAACACAGTAGGTTGCATGTTAAATTTCAAACATTTTCTATGCATTTTTTTGTATATATTATTTTCTCAGTGCATCATTATGTAACAACAATTTCACTTCTAAGATATACAGTAAAAATAAATGAAAGCACATGTTTTCTTTGTCAAGGGAAATGTATGGTGAATACCCTATGTCTTTCAGATAAGTGTGCAAATGAAATTAAGACATAACTGATTGAATCTGATTTTCTACTGTACAATTGTTTTTTATGTGCTTTTTACTTTTTGCATGTGGATTACCCTTAGAAAGAGACTACTTATCTTTCCTTAAATGAACCCTTTACATTTCTTGTCTACGAAAGGAATTTACCGCTTGACAACAGGTTCGTGAACTTCATAAAAATTAAGATTGGTGTAAAAGGCCATCCCCGCAAATGTTGTTTGGTCTAGAATTATAATGGAAAATAAAAAAGCTTGCTAGGAGAATAAAACAGGTTTTCAATTTTCCACGTATAACATAATATTACTAAATCATTTCAAAGTTTAGGCCATAAGAAATCCTTTTTTAAACATGGATTGCAAATAATTCTAAAAATTAAGAAGTCTTGGTCATTAACATTATTGTCTACCATCCAGTGTATCATTGTTAATATTCATATGTTCTTTCAAGTATTTAATATTATCATCATCCTCATCTTGACCTGCATCATCTTCATCATCATTGAAATTTGACTATAGACCATCTATATTGTTACTAGATGTATTTGGATCATCATTTTCTATACCATCCATATTGTTGTCCTCCATAACATCATCTAACTCTGGATTGTTGTCTTCTTGTGCCTGAACATAACCATCTTCAACATCATCATGGATGTCAATTTCTTCGATGTTCTCTAATCCCTCTCTCTCATTTTGTTGGCCATCATTATTTTGCTTAGTATCCACTAATGCATCGTCAATTACATGCCTTAATTTTGGATCATAATGTATGACAAATATCCATTTCGGGTCCAAAATATCTTCATAGAAAAATACCTACACATGAACGACATACATATATTAGACATTATATAAATTGTATGAAAATATATACATCAATTGAATAATGGAACATTATTTTATAGACTACCTTTTTATACAATAATTGCTATAAAACACAATTTTGATAACATAGTTTATGAAACATCAGTCCACTCTCATTTATCATTCTTTGGTTTTTTTCCCTTAAGAACATCCTTAGGGAGACCTTGTTCTTCCCTCTTCCTTTGAGTAGGAGTGAGTTTTAAGAAGGGGTAACCAATCAATAACTCATCCCCAATGGTAAGGTCCATAATAGCCTCAACCATTATTAATCTATCAACCTCTCTTTCCATATCTCCATCTTTATCATGTATAACCTCAAAAAATTGACAATTCAGTCTTACATTAGGGTCCCTTCCCTTACTACTATTTATAAATCCTACAATATTTTTGTGTGTGTATTCACGTCCATCTATATACATAAGATGACCTATATTCATTTCTTTTCCACTTTCCAATTGGAGACTATGTGTATACATATTCGAATTTAGACCATATGCTGACATGCTAGGCTTATATTCTGCTAGCCTTCTCCATTCACCATTGTAATATGATGGACCATAATATGGCATTAATCTCCTAGTGGTTTTTTTCTGAATTGTTTCTATGTTTGGATCCCACATGTACATTTTGGACAATAAAGAGGCCTAGATTTTCTCCATGAATATTGGAGGGTCATATCATGTAGTTGTATCCCCAAAATTGAAACACCTCGTACACTCTAGGTAGTTGTTGATCACTAGGCCAAGTGCAATACAGTCGACGATCAAATGTCTCCTTGTAAATTGATCTCAAACTCAGGGGAAAGTCATCATCCCCATCACATTCTTTCTCATAGGGTATGTAGTCCACCTTCCCCTTGTCTTTAAGAAAATTATGCATCTTCACACCGATTCTTGTTCTATTACTTGTTTTCGTCAATCCTCATCTTTTGAGCTAGTATATTGGCACATATTTTTGTTAGATGTATCATCTGATAAATGATCATTACCCTCTATGCTAGAAGTCGGTGATCCAAGAATCTTTAAACCAAGAACTTTATCTTGCAAGTATCCATTAAGAAAAAATTAGTTATTTAAATAATATAAAACAATGTTTAAATGAAGTATACATGTTATTTATATCAAATTAGAAAATTTCTCACCACAATTTCTATTGGATTTGAATCGATTGTAGGAGGCATACTACCGACTGGAAGCTCATCATATATGTAATGTCTTTGTACAATTACTTGTCTAAATTGTTTCTTTCCACGACATACAGAACATCCACAAACAATAATTTTCTCAAAGTATTCATCCCATGTACTATAGTCTTGACCTACCTCTTCTGCAGTGCAATCATTTGTTGTGTCTGTAGTATCCAATGTCATATCCTCTTCCACCCATTGTCGTCTATGTGATTTAATAGTTTTAGGTCCACGTCCACGTACATATCTTTTTCTTTTGCTAGTTGAACACTTAGGCTCTGCATTTTCTCCAATCTCCATCTAAAATTATCAACAACATGCATTAATTTATGTTAAGATTGGATAATACATTATAAATTTCAATAATATTGTAAAAAAAGATGGACGTATCACAAAATGTCATTAGATCATTTTTTCCTAAGTTAAGTCAAAATTTGAGTACCTGATGTCCCACTTCATCCATTGTGTCCTCATTTGATATGACACGATTTGTTGCCATGGCCTCGTCTCACCCCTATAATACACAACATAGTAAATAATATTTAGTACACCAATTATATCATTTCAATGAATATGCTATCCAACACAAAACCTCACTTTAGTCATATATTTGATATATTGATATCATGTTTTGGCTATCCTAATTTTCAAACTTTTCCCTTGATCATAGAATCACATTTAATCACCATTCCTATGCATTTTCAACCAATAAGTTTGACCTCAAAGGCCTCATGGACAAAAAAATGACTTTATCTCCTCTACATTGTAGCATTTGTGAATTCATAAACACCTTCCTCCTTTGGTTGAGGTTGCTTTCTCTGCTTACCTCTATTGTATCTGCAGAT
This sequence comes from Sequoia sempervirens, assembly GCA_007258455.2. Lineage (NCBI taxonomy): Eukaryota > Viridiplantae > Streptophyta > Pinopsida > Cupressales > Cupressaceae > Sequoia > Sequoia sempervirens. Next base: position 499,218 of record VDFB02109042.1, read on the forward strand.
TTTGTTGTCTCAACTATTTCCACCCACATTCCTCTCAGTGATTTAGTATTTCTACACCCTCCATGTCCTCTCTCCATGGCCTCCTTTGTGAATAAAAATTTCGCCACAGAAGCTTTCACCGCACTACCGCCGAGAAGGAAAAAGCAACTTGCAGGACCACGGTAAAAACCGCTCTACCACACCAAGCTGATGAAGGAGCCGCAGGACAGCAATGGTCACTGCACTACTGCACGCCAATGGTAGAAGACTTGCAGGACTGTGGGAGTCACCACAACACTGCCAATAATGTAAGGAAGACTGACGTGCCGCCACAAAAGCTTTCACTGCACTACCACCGAGAAGGATGAAGCACCTTATGGGATCATGGTAAAAACTGCTCTACTACACCGAGCTAATGAAGGAGCCACGGGACAGCGATGGTCACAAAAACAAGGCAGGAGTTGCAATTATTTCCAACACTCTAGGCCCTGTGATACACAACAATGAAAATAGTCACTATACAACAATGATAGGCGCTAAATTAGGTGCACTTGACGTCGCCTTATATGTCCCAAATAGATTACATTAACGGTCAAAATTCAACGCTAAATTTGACATTAACTAACGCTGACTAAAGCGCAACTAATGAATCAAAATCAAAAATTTAAAACTTTCCCACATGAAGGAAGAAATCAGACGACAAAAAAGGGAAAAATGTTGTGTGAAGGAAGAGAGCAAGGCGTTGCCAACAACTGATGAATGAATGAATGAGAGATTTTAATGACATCCACAAGACCAAGCAGTCTAAGGGATCGAGAACCAAAAAGCTAAGGAATATCCAAACTCTTTTCCATGTTGGACCTTCTTTTATGAACTTTGACCAAAAAACTAGTTGTCTTGCTGATCTTCTCCTCCTCAAATAACTTGTGCTAATTTTCAACCTTTAAGTTGAATTTTTATGAGAAATTCGATTTAGTTTGTGACACCATAGGTAAAGTTATAAAAAAAAATTATTTCTTGAATTCGTGATTGTTTACTGCTCTTTATATTGCATTTGAATTAGTGATTGTTTACTGGTTCGTGGCCTAACCAGTCCAGGAAACCTCTAAATTGTCCCATCATTATAAATTGTAAAACCTTTGAGAAACCAACAAAAAAATTTACCCTACCCATTTGAGCTTTGGCTCAAAATATTATAGCACAGAGCAAGGATGCCTTTGTATTCTTTCCCTAACCTGGGTATCAAGGAAACAGTGAACTGCTTCGCAAATATGGGAATTGGGTCAATCACTGTTGAAAATAAACGCAGAAACAGCTGGTTTTTCCCAGCCACGCCATAGTCACCGATGCCATGACAAATTCATGCAAGATTGCATTATGAAAGAGTTTTCTTGATGAGGTTATCAACACTAAGAAAATCAAGTGAACATATTTTCCCTAGGTTATCAACACTAAGCAAACCCAGCGAACATATTTTCCCACAAAACAAAACTTTCATACCACAAACTGGATGAAAACTTTCATACCTAATAGTGTGTACTTCATTTGCCTCCACAAACTAGACAAAAATAATTTTCCCTAGGCCACCTCAAAATGTCAAGCAATGGAGGGAAGCGAGCATTGACAACAAACTCTAGCCACAATGAGGTAATTCATTGTCAATTTATAGATTTGTAAATGTTTCCATTGTTTCTTTGAATTTTACTTTTTAGTTTTTTATTTCTAAATTTAAAAGAAGAAATATAATTTTAAAATATATATATAGGGACATGAGACTAACAAAGATAAAGAGGAATTTACTTCCATATTGGGGGTAGAGGCAGTGAACAAATTGGTTAATGTGGACTGGACAACACTTGCCAAATACATAGAAAAGTAATCTATTAATGCCCTCAAACATTGCAAACAAATCAATTGTGTCAAAGGGAATCAATTGATTCCCCAACCAGTCCTAGATCGAGCAAAATATCCAAGAGGAAATCAATGACAATAAACTCTAAGAATGTGGAACAGGGAGCAAAGACTTCCACTCCTAGGACACAGACTTCTTCCACCACGCCATCTTTTCAATCTTGCATTGGTAGCTACAATACGAAGATGGAATATGAGGTGGTTTCAGGGAAATTCCAAATAATGGATGTTGGGAAAACGTTTGTGAATAGGTTGACGGAATCATGCCTTCAACGGTTCAAAGACCATCTACATTTGTCATTCTCAAAGATACCCATGCACCTAAAAAAAGCAGTATCCATGACATGGAGACTAATTTTGGCATAGGTTGGTCTGTAAAGAAGATAAAGCTACGAATGTCTCAAAACTGCAAGAGATTTCAGTGCAACCAAACAAAGAAGATAAAAAAAATCCCTCTTGAGCTAAGGCAGAAAAAAAGGCCAATTGATGTAAGTGTGAAAGTATGAAGAGAGCTTGTAAAAGCATATGAGAAGTCTAATGCATGGAGGAATTCTGGTGAGGAGAGTACACAGGTATTTTAATTTTCTCATAAGATTATATCAAATCTATTAAACGATATCTAAATTTTATTTATGCATAGTTAAATTGAATTAGTATATGTTTCAGGACAAGGCCTCCAAGGCTAGGCTTGAGAAACTTCGTGCCACGCATCGCAGTGGCCAGAAAGGTTTACAGGCTTTGATCTGTACATTTGTAAGTATATTTAATATGTTAAATGATTTTTTATTTTTCATTGGAAAAAGTAAATGATTGCATATTAATTAGTTTAACTAGTCCATGTGCCATGTTTTGATAGGAAGAGAAATATGGCCGCCATCCAAAGCAATTTGAAAAGAAAATGTTACAAAACAAAAAGTGGAATGATTTTCTAATCTGGATGGAGAACGACGTATCAATAGTTGAGTTTCAATAACTTAGTTGGATATTGTTGTGTTAATATGTCAATTTGCATCTCTTGTGTTGAGTTGTTTATTGATGCATAAGATGAGTAAATAGAGCTCAAATCTTATGATTACAAGATGACCATTTATGTCCATGAATAAATAGTAGAAGGATGTAGATGAACTCAATTCATTTGAATTTATGCCTCTTGGTAGGAATTCCTCTTGAATCTCTAATATCAAGTGCCCGAGACTTCCCTGTATCTTTTAACTTTCGTTGCCACCTTTCCTCTTCACTATGAGACTTGTCTCCTTTTTCCTTATATGCATTTCTGGCTTTGGCTTCTAATTCATCCCATGTTTTACCTTCCTCCTCTTCAGAATCTTCTTCTTCTTCGTCCTCCTCTAACTCCATAAGAGATTCATCTTTTGAACCTTCCTCATTTGACTTTGATTCCTCTTCTACATCAGAGGGTTCATATCCTTGATCTGACTCTTCTGAATTATTAGAATCAGAATCACTAGCTTCCATATTCAAAAATTCCCAACCAACATCTTCAATAAATTTATTTGGATCATTAGTAATACTCTTCAAAATTGGCTGCCAGTTCAAGTTCATTCTTCTTTCATAATACTTTATATCCATGGAGTTCAACCATCCCTTGATGCCATCAAGTGAAGATTGAGGAATGGCGTCAATGCGGAGTACATCTCATTTGAAGTGTTTGAAAATAATAGCCATATCAAATTCCTTTTCCCAAGCCATACTCTCTCAAGGTTAACAATCTCAATCTCACTAATAGTAATTACTAAGAAAGGTAATTCCACCAACTCTACCAAACAGTTTGCCATAGGAACAATAAAAGTAGAGGCTTTGAAAGAAACTCCATGAAAACCAAGCTCTCTAAATGGTATATCAAACTCTAGTTCAAAATATTTTAGATGAGGCTACTCCCATAGCTCTCTTACTCACTTTGACAAATCCTTGAAACTTTGTATTGATTTTATTTTCCAATTTCCCTCTCTTGTTGTTCTTCCTCAATTTCATCAGGATCATACATTGACCTTCTTGCCCCTCCTAAAGTTTGGACCACATCCACTACCTCCACATAAAACTAGACATCCTTGGTCTTCTTGGTTCCCACACCGTGATATGGTTATGCAAATTAAAATGAAGCAAATTAATCATCTCCTTCTCTACTAGCTAGAAGAATGCTTGCTTAATGTTTTGATATGTGATATCAGCTCTCTCTTCTACTCTCATGGTTGAATACTGAAATCCAGTATGGTGGGCCTCCAGAGTTCTAGTCATCTTTCTTCCTCTTCCACCAAATGTTGGCCTGATCCACACGTCTGCCAGCCTAATTGGCTTTGTTTTTGAAAGCTGAAGTTTCTCCTAAGTCACCAGTGTAGCTCTCTCTACCTTTTCAGACTCTTTCATTGCTCTAGATCATCTATGGGATTTAATCATTTGTAGCACATGGTTGATGTGCTTTGAATCCTTGCATCTAAAGGAAATTTCCTTAACATAAATACTACTAGGGAATTTCAATGTTGTCATTGTAGTTGGCATTAAATTTGGTACTTGCAACATTGAAAATTATCCTCATATAAGAATTCCCTCCATCTTGTTGGCTTGTAACACTCTTGATGGTGGCTACATGAAATCTGATTCTAATTCCTCTTCTACATCAAAGGGTTCATATCCTTGATCTGACTCTTTTGAATTATCAGAATCAGAATCACTAGCTTCCATATTCAAAAATTGCCAACCAACATCTTCAAAAAATTTATCTAGATCATCAATAATACTCTTCAAAATTGGTCGCTAGTTCAAGTTCATTATGCTTTCATAATACTTTATATCCATGGATTTTAGCCATTCCTTGATGCCATCAAGTGAAGATTGAGGAATGGCGTCAATGTGGAGTACATCCCACTTGAAGTCTTTGAAAATAATAGCCATATCAAATGCCTTTTTCCCAAGTTATACTCTCTCAAGGTTAACAATCTCAATCTCAAGTATTAGCTAGGGAATTTGAAATTTTATTATGGTATGTGCACTTTGATATGATGTAATATGATTATGGTTTCATCTCATCTGTTGTAATATTCAATATATAATAGAAAAATAAATTATTGCATGAAATAAATAATAACTTTTCATTATGAATGTTTTTTTTTGCAGAACACTAGTCTTCTAGAAGATCAAGATGATCCTCGACATGATATAGATCCACAAAATATTGGTTATGTTGGTACAGATCACATGGCATAGGATGATGATGACACAGATGCAGAAGACACCGAGGCCAATGACAATGATGGTGACGATGATGATGACAATGATGACGACGACAATGATGATGATGACGATGACGACAACAATGACGACGACGACAATGATGATGATCATGATGGTGATGATGATGGTGAGACAGTTGGTGATAGTAACCAGTGACATTCATGATCATATAGACTACATCATGGATCATTGCTGATATATCGTTATGATGACTCTTTTCATGGTTACTATCATATGTATAATTTTCATAGCCTACAGTACTATTTTATTGAGTTGTATCATATTGACATGTATCATTTTCAATCTTTCACTATATCATTTGGACATGTATCATCTTGACTTGTATCAGTTTGAGTTACATAATTTATCAATTTTATTTATATCATTTGTACATGTATCATTTTCACTTATGTCAACCGTTGGAAATGTATCATTTTGACATGTTTTTTATGTACTGGCATATTTGAATTTCACTTGTTTTAGTTATATATGATGATGATCTTATCAGTATTGACTTGTCAATTTATATATATTAAAAGAGGTCGATAATTTTTGGATGGATATTTATTACGTATGATGATTTTAATTTACTACTCATGATGGATGTTGTCAAATTCAATTAAATTATAGATATTTGACTCGCTTGTTTTAATTATAGATGATGATCATGTTACAATAATAGTTCAAGCGGTGATGAAAGGTAAAATTAATGCTTGGCACCTCCAGAACGTAATTGAAATTTTTGCAGTGAGCCACATTAAAAGAGGTGGTAATGTGGAAGCAGATGTCTTATCTAAATGGGCTTTAAATTTTGGTGAAACGGGGGAATTTAGGTTGGAGGATTTTAGAGGTCTTAAGTTAGCGGACTTAGGTGAAAACACAAGAGAGGAAAACGCCTTAAATGAACAAGGTGGTGAAGCGAGTGAAGTAGGTTTGACATGAAAAGCGAAGGCAAGGGTTGCAGGCAGTGGTGTAGTACTTCATTAATAGAAAGTGTTGGCAATCCAAGATGGTGTTAAATGCAAGCCCTCGATTAAGATGTGTTAATTGCATTTGGAAAGGGTCGAGAAAAACTCTGAAACAAACTTTGGTAGTGGCGGTGTTGGTTGTCAGGAGAAATGGAAGCCAATTTTACCTTCCAATCATGAAGATTTTTAGGCCCGTTTTATGGAGAGGCGTCTGGAAAATGACTAGAGGGTCTTTTCCTTGTTGACAACGAGCGGCTAGTGCAGTGTGCAAAAATGATTTGTGGCAAGGATTTTGGCTCTCTAAAACATAGATATCGAACCAACATGGACGTTTACTCCTTAATTGCGGCATGGGGCTTGGATTTAGATGAACTAGTGGAAATGGTGAGGATCGTGATGTAGAAAATTGTGCATGAAGATTTTCTGGTAGGTATGGAATCCATTCTCAAATGGGTAGTTCCAGGTGTAGGTTTAGATTATTTTGAAGGACTGGTAGATGATGAGATTGAGGAGCTCTATGGGAGATCGAGGCTCAAACCCTTTATTCATTGGCCCGAACGAAAATGCAAAGCTCGTTGTCATGAGGAAGCACATTTGGGATGGAAAGCACTCAAACTCTTCATCGAACAAGCAAAAGCGGAGATGCAAGGATTGGAAGCAAAAAGGAAGTGCCAGAAGAAGAAGTCAGGGAAGCAGCAGAAGAAGAAGCCTCTGAATGAGATAGCCAAGCATCTATTGGGTCCAGGTGGAGCTCATTAAGACTGGTCGTGTTTGTCTGTGTCTAATTTTGAATTCTCCCTCTAATTTTGTTGTATTAAAGCGTGTAACTCTAAACATTCTTAATGGTGGTTTTTTTTGTAAGGATTTTACTGGTAAACAATTACACCTGGGTTACAGGGTTTATTTAATGTTTTACTCTGCACGTTAAGGGCCTCTGGTTTTTGTCATTTGTTGTGGAATTTTGCTGGGTAATGACACTGAACGATAGATGTACTTTTTTATCTTTACAAGCAATACAAATATTTTGTGTCACTGCCCCAAAAAAAATAATTGTCTTGTTATTTAATCATGTATGAGTTAAATAATTAAATTACTTAGTCTATAATCATATGAGTTATTTAAGAGGCATGATATATTTAACTAATTAAATTGAAATAAAACATATTAAATTAATAAAAGGAAGCAAAACAAGAAGCATTTTTAGAAGCAAAACACGGAGCATTTTTAGAAGCAAAACAGGAAGCATTTTTAGAAGCAAAAAATGAAGCAACAATGGAAGCCAAACTAGAAGCAATTTTGGAAGCAAAATCGGAAGCAAAATTGGAAGCAAAACCGGAAGTAAACGTGGAAGAAAAATTGGAAGAAAACTTGGAAGCAAAACTGGAAGAAAAATCAAAAGCAAAATCGGAAGCAAAATTGGAAGCAAAAATGGAAGCAAAACTAGAAGCAAAATCGAAAGCAAAACTAGAAGCAAACCTGGAAGCAAAACTGGAGTCAAAACTGGAGGCAAAGTTGGAGGCAAAACTGGAAGCAAAACCAAAACCAAAACCAAAAGCAAAATTGGAAGCAAACCTGGAAGCAAAACCAGAAACAAAACTAGAAGCAAAAATGGGAGTAGACATAGAAGCAAAACTGGAAGCCTAATTGGACACTAATTTAGGCACTATTTCTAACGCTATTTCCTTGCATTATTTTAGTCATTAATAGAGGCGCTATTTTTGGTGCTATTTTAGGCGCTAACAAGGGTGCTATGATTTTTATGCCCTAACTCCGGCGTTACGTCCGGCGCGAAAGTCAACATCAAAGTCGGCGCCGAGATGACCATGCCTGTTTGTGCCGAGTTTAGTGCCGGCCAAATCGCCCAATTCGTGAACTAAAATACACTAAAATCTAGCTCTATTTTAGGCATTTTTTTCCTGTTCTATTGTAGTGAATGGAAACTAAGAGAATTTTTAGCTCAAGAGGTGTGCATTGCACTTACTAGTTAAATGATGTGGAAAACCCTAGTTTGAGGATGCCAAAAGCTTGTAATGCACTGCAACAGCTCCTAAATTCCTTAGAAATGTTTTTATAATCAAGAATGAGCTTTAAAACTAGTTTTATGGGAAAAAAATCCTTAATTCGGCAAAAAAACATCAACTCTTCCATTATTGCTCACTCACACAAACCAAAACAGCTCCATGATGTCCATTTTAGCAACTTTGAATCTCCATCGTAGATCTTTTCACGATTTGGATCGATGTGTGGCCTAGATGAGGGCAAAGAAGTTTGAAAATTTTACCTTTTGCTGACTCAACATCCACTCAGTCATATCTTCACCATGTGTACATCTTCTTTGTTGGCTTCATGGCCCCACCACGCTTTACAAGCCGTGAGAAAATCCACATGGCAATCGTTCACTAGCCCTTTGGAATCTATAAGACTTTGATCTATGGTCACAGGCTAGCGATAAACAGCGCATATTAACCCAACAACCTTCAATATGTGTTCCTTTTAATCCATAAGCCTACACCCAGGATACTAACCTCCTTTTCTGATGAATGGTCAAGATTAAAACATCTCACAAAGCCTTTATGAACGTGCTCTAAAAAAACTTTAGTAGCACACTCTTTCATGTTTCCATAGTCACTCAAAGTATTTTTCCAAATATTTCATGCCTTACATAGTTCTTTTGATAGTGGCAATGGTGCCACATGGTGCTTACCTACTATCCCTCCAAGAGTTGAGACTTGTCTATGGGTCCCTCGCGAGCTGGCAAGCAATGGTCGAGATTGATCCACAAGAGTGCATCTAAACCATTGATTCCTTAACCCTTCATCACTGATGCCTTTTGGAATGGTAGGAACTGTCATAAGGATGGACATGTGTCATTCGCCCGCTACCTCACTGGTTCATTTTTTATTATTTTATTGTCATGGGCTAGCGAACAATCAATGAAAACAAAGCAATGGGCCATCCCAATCATGGATTAAGCATTTTAAGAGGCATGTGTGTTTAGTGATGACTTAGGAGGGGTCATTCATTAGGTTTAAAGGTAAAAGGACTTAGACGCTTCATGGATTAAGACTTAGGATACAATGGAAAATATTTAAAAGATTATTTGACTCGCACAACATTTGACATAGGTTAAAATAATTCAAATGGGTAGTGACCAATAAGCTAGGGAATAGGGGTTGATAAGTGAATGAGCTTGATGACTCAGGTTGTAACTTAGGAAATCAAGAACGGGCTAGTATAAGTCATTGAGTGATTAGAAAATTCACAAAGCTTTACAACATTTTAGGGTTTCTTAAGGGTTTGAAGCATGAAAGAGCTCTAAAACACAAGTGAGATAAAACCCTAAGGCGTAAAACAACATCTCAGAACCAAGGAAAAGCCAAATATGGAATCAAGACTCAGTGGAATACCAAAATTTTAGGGGTTCCACCAAAACCAATCAAAGCATGCATTATCAATGACAAAACAAATGACATTGAGTGTTATCATTCAATTGGACACCCTTATCCCACCTCCATCACCATTTCACTGCTCCTGCTCCAGAATGATCATTTCCACATAGAGGCCACCTATGCAAGAGGGAATTCACACAAGTCATGATTACCAAAGAAAAAAAAATTCAATAGCAAGATTTCTCCATTCACACCAGCTTGGATTGAATTTCCTACTCACACACATTACTTTTCATCGTGACAACTAAATTTACATTGAATTCATTGCATGCACATTCCCTTTTCATTTCATGCCGCCTTTCCAAATGTTGGAGCATGATGAATATAATTTCCATAGCCTTTTACACCTCTACACTTTGCTCGCCACTTTCACATTCTATTGTTTCTATAACCGCCTCTTCATTGGTCTTGGGTGTGCATTGCATGAGAATTAACACTAACACATATTCACAATCCACTCTACTATCGACTCCATGGGGTACAAACAAAATTTAGCTGAAGAATGTTGTGATTGACCAACAAAGTGTAGTTGTTTTTGCTCAGGTTGGATGGTTGGATTTTTTGCACAAGTTTGAGGTTTAGTAGAAGAATTTGTGCAAAATTACCACTTGGGTTTCTCGGTGGTTAAAGGGGTTTGTATTGCAGTCACCTCGATTGTAATTAGCCAAATATTCAAAATTTCAAGGGCGAGTGAGGATATCTCACACTCTAAGCCATAATATAAGGAACTAAGGGTGGGGTCCCATGGGGGGCTTCAAGATCTATTTTTAAGGAGCATGTGGTCTCATGAAGTCAAAAGAAATTGCTACATGATTAGTTGGAATATTTTTCTCAAGAATAACAACTCCTACCTTTTAAGACTGCATATTTGAGGGGGTGAAAATGAGGTGGGGCTGGAGATTGCCCCTACAGTTTGGAATTTTATTTGCCATTTGTAAATCATCTCAACTTTTAAGCTTCCTTAAATTTCGAAACTTAAATTTTAAGCTGATTTACATAGTAAATAAGTTGATGAGACCACCAGCTTCCTTAAAATTTGGAGCTTAATATTTTAAGCTGAACTGTATTACTAAGTTCATGGGATCACCACCTTTAAAAAATTCCTAAAAATTCTCAGCAGCACCCACTAAAACTTTTCATAAAGCCCCCTTCCATGGGACCCTACCCTAATCTAAGGTTTTCATGCACCTCTGAAGCCCATGCCCTAATACATGGCCAACAAAGGTGCAACTAGGGGTATTGAGCGTTCCACTCTTCCTAACCCGTGGGCTACTATCATCGTTTGGGCCATGAAATTATTTACATGTGACGATTAGTATGGTACAAATCTTGGCCTGGGTATGGGGATGCTTATCCACCTTTTTCATGGTGTTGCTTGACCTGCTTGCCTCATAAAATTGCTTGAGTTTTTATGTAATTTTCTGTTACTGTGTTAATCTTTTGGGTTAACACATTTGTAATTTTATTTTTCTGTTAGATTGTTTAGATAGTTACAACAATTAAATTGTCCTCATCATTATAAAATAATGATGTAAATATTTCTTCAAATGTAATTTCTGAAGATACAATAAAATGTTTTTCTTATTCTGCCTCGCCTGGGCCTAACAGTGGTATCAGAGCCATAGGAATATAGGAGGTAGTTACAGATGAATAACACTCGAAGAATATTTGCTACTTTACAAAATGTCTCAAAGAAATTTTGTCTAAAGATGGGACGTGGTAATGTCCAAAATGGATTCGTTGGTAAGGCTTTAAAAAGTATCAAGCAGATACAATCGATAGTGTCGCTGGAGTAGGAGATGAGCATGGTGGTAGCCCTTTGTCATCGCTGAATTGATCAGACGTGGTGGAAGTAAATGACTAGCCAATTTGGTATCTTTTGCAATTTGATTTCTTTCTTTCCAAATGAATTAAGAGATCCCGGCGGATGTGATGCTATAGGCAATGTCCAAAACTCTGGAGATGCATAATTTTTTTCTTTTTAGAGAAAAATAAGGAGGAAGCAAATAAAGGCAGAGACGTGACTTGTGTATTGGAAAGGCTTCATGTAACGAATCTCCCATGAACCTATACAAAGGGCATCCTACTGTGATTGCTGCCTACACCAAAGAATCTGTTTGCCTGCTAACTCACAGATTCCTTTTGCCATGAAAATGGATGTTTTGGTTTATACATAATAGATTGGAACATGTGTTATTTATTTGTAAAATTTGCATATAAAGAATTTTATCATTAGACATTTTTATGTAAAATTGGTAAATTATGGAGTAATAAGGTTTTTGGGAGTAATTAAAGATACAGAGAAATAAGGGTATACATTGATAACGTGTGTCAAATTATGTGCATATTATCTCTCCAAATTCATGTCAATACAAGAGATGAGGCAGAATTAATATCTGAATGTTGGAGACAATACAGACCTTTATTCATGCAGTTTTGTAACCAATACATATTATTGAGAAAAGAACTTAATGTGTTACAAGATCAGTTAGGAAAGAACAATCAAAAATATGTTAAGCAAGATGTGTCATCTTCTAGCATTTCAGCAAAGAAAGAAAGTAAAACCAATGTGTCATAAAAGAAACATGTTGCACAAAAATACTATCAATCAAAACCACAAAAACAAAAATCCATTGTCAGAGTTTGGGAATCTTAGAAAAAAAATAGGGGTAAATGTGGTCTTGGCTACAAAGGTTTTGTTGGCCCTTATATCCCAAAATACTCCAAGCCCATCAAATTTGTATCAGGGGGACATATGAATAAATCTCATGCTAAGTCTACATGTGTTGATGATTCTTGTGAAGTTCAAA